>VMDO01007974.1:67869-87433 GCA_007922755.1 Pedetes capensis
AAAAAAAAAAAAAAAACTATATTCAAGAAAACAAACTTCAACAAATAAAATGTGAATCTGCATATAAATTGTTGAAAGAAAACTTAAGGTAATTGGTATGTGTGTGTGTGTATATATATATATATATATATATATATATATGATTTAGCTCAGTTGGTAGAGTACCGCTCTGCAGTCTCTGAGGTCCCGAGTTTGATTCCCAGCATTGCAAAAATGGGAGAAGGATGTGGCAACCCACTCCCGAGGCAATCCCGAAACAATCAGCCATTGAAAACCCTATGAGGGTCGCTATGAGTCGGACACCCCTCGACGGCACCTAACAACAACAACATATATATACGTATATATATATATATATATGTATATATGTATATATATGTATACGTATATGTATACATATATATGTATATGTGTATGTATATGTATATATATATATATATATATGTTGTTGTTCTTAGGTGCCATGTAGTCAGTATCCGATTCATAGCACTCCTACATACAATAGGTGAAACACTACTGTCAGTGCTTCTCTGCTGTGTATAGGCTTTTCAATGGCAGATTGATTTTTGGGAGTGGGTAGCTGGATCTGTCTCCCAATGTACACACACACACACACACACACACACACACACACACACGTACACACATATATATGTACACACACATATATATATGTACATATATATGTGTGAGTGTGTATATATGTATATACATATGCTACTATTTAAATTGTTTTTGTTGTTGTTGGGTGCTGTTGAGTCAGAACCAATTCATGGCAACCCCAAGTACAACAGAAGAAACACGACCCAATGCTGTGCCATGAACATGATCATTTTTTGCTTGAGCTTATTATTGCAGCCACTATGTTCCTTCTCATTTTGAGTCATGCCACATCAGCAAAAGGCGGTTACAGAGGCTCTACTCTATTCCAGTAATTGAGGTTTACTCTATTTTGAGGAGTCAACTCTTCCCCAGTCATCTCTTGAATGCCTTCCAGTCTGGAGAGCTTATTTTCCAGCACTGTATTGGACAGTGTTTCTCTGCTATTCAGAGGGTTTTCAATGGCTAATTGTTTCAGGAGTGGGCTGCCAGGTCCTTCTCCCTAGTCTGTCTTAGTCTGGAAGCTCAGCTGAAACCTGCCCACCATGGGTAGCCTTCCTGGTGTCGGAGATATCAGTGGCATAGCTTTCATCATGTCAGGAACACACAAGTACCCATAGCACAACAAGGTAACAGACACATGGGGGATTATTTAAATAGATGTAGTTAAATTTGAACCACTCAAACAAGGATATTAGGAGACAGAACTTACTTTTCAGAGGCTTTCATGTAATAAGTATCTTCTTTTAAAAATCAATGGTATTCATTTCATAGACCTCTTTCTTTTATTCATAGTACCACCCCAAAATATAGTGTATTCAGGCAGCAACCATTTTTTTTATATTGGAAATTTTTAATGTACATCTTAATGTGATTCATTCTGACATGCTTTTCATTGTGACATTTCCATATATGCATTTTGCTGTACATTATACATACAAGTTCCCCATTACCCTCTTGTGTGCTTCCCCTGCCCCCGTCTCACCCCCCATCAAAGACTTCTCTTCCATTTGCTTGTCTTTTTATGGTAATATTTTTCTATATATCCTTGGGTTCCAGTTCTGTTTAAGATAGAAACTTTTTCTGTAGTAAACTTTCTTTTTACATTGTCAGAATTATTACATGAACTTTCTAGACCATCTATAATAATACCATTCTTAGCTTTTTTTTTATTATGTTCCAACCTCTGCATAGGATTTTTTCCTTCTTATAATTTTGATTCAGCTCCCACATATGAGTGAGAACATGTGGTGTTTCTCTTTCTGATCTTATGTGCATTCACTTAAAATAATTTTCTGCAATTCCAACCATTTTGCTGCAAATGGCATTATTTCTTTTCTTTTTTTTCTTTTTTTTTTTTTATGGCAGCAACCATTTATTTAGCTCAAATATCAGCAGGTTAGTAAGTGGGGTGGGGGTGTGTTCTGCTGGGCTGTCCTTCTGGCGTGGTCTTGGTTGAGACAGGTAAGTTAGCCAGAATCTCTCTCCACCTGGTTCCTTACTCTCTAGCAGGCCAGCCTGGTTGTGCAATGGTATCGTATTGAGCTCAGTGAAAGAGGTCCTCAATACGCAAATACCGTCCAAGCCTCAATCTGTTGCTGTCCCACTGACTACAGGTGGTCACAAGGCCAAGCCCACATTCAACAAAGCAAAGAAAGCCTCCATTTCTTACTGAGAGGACCTGCAAATATTATCACCATTTTGCCATCTACTAAATCCAGAATATTTCCCTGTGTCCTTTCAATTTACAGTCTAAATATTTCTCAAATTCATCTCTTTGTCTCCTCAGAGAGATTCCCTAAAACAAGCTACCATCATCTCCCCTTGAATACTATCACAGCCTTCCAACATTGTGGTTGTTGGTGTTGTTGATCAGTGTTGTCGAGTCGTGTCCAACTCATAGCGACCCTCATAGGGTTTTCAATGGCTGATTGTTTGGGGATTGTCTCGGGAGTGGATTTCCATGTCTTTCTTCCATTTTCGCAGAGCGGTGCTCTACCAACTGAGCTAAATCCTAGCCCCAGCCTTCCAACAGGGGTCCCTTTAACCACGCTGACTGCCTTACCAAAAGGCACCCGTGTAATCTTTTCAAAGCAGGGATGTTATTAAACCAGTTCAATGGCATTATTTTCTCTAAAGGTAAAAACCCCAGTCCTTACTATAAATGATAGTGTCCTCCATGATCTAGTTCACACATCTCAATTATGTTTTCAGGCTTCCCATAAAGATGAGTAAGAACATCTACAAGAATGCAAGGGTTGTGGGCTAGAGACATAGACACGCTTCTATGAAGAAACGTTCTTTACAGAAAGGAAATTCAGCCTGAGGTTTGAAAGCTCTGTAAGAGGTATCTGGAAAGAGTTGGAAGAACAAGCTATGTATTTACAATAGTTGTGATTTCACATTTACTCTTAAGATTTGTTACTTGTTGAAGGCCATCACGTCTGTTTTTCTCAGCTATAAATCCCTGGTGACTATCAACATGACTGGCAAGTGGTCCTTCACCAGTGAGAGATTTCATGACATCAAGATTTCATTTTGGTAGAAAGGAGTCTACTTGAGGGGGAAAAGAGAGACTGACAGGAGTGGAAGGACAATAAGAAAGGGTAATGTGAGAGAAGAAGGAAAATATCTCATTTTCTCTCCCATGCACAATCTAGATAAATACTCACACATAGAAAAGACACGCAAGCCGAAGGGGAGCCCTTTGTGGGGAAGAAAGGGACCAGGAAGTAGAGGGAAGGGGACATGGTAGGGTAATGGAGGGGTGAACAAGAGCAATGTACAATGATATACATGTCATAATAAAACCCATCAATGTGTACTAATAAAAAAGAGCACTAATGTTCAAAATGGGAAAAAAGATTCACTTTTTGATACCTAAGCAAAGACTAACATTTTAGACTTAAACCAACATTGCTGTATTTCAAAATCAAACTTCATTAATCTTTGAAGCCTTTACATTTAAAACATATGGGGTATGTTTCTGTGCATTACATCAAAAATGAGGAAAGTGGGCTTCCAAGAGTAATTCAGCCATTGCCCATCTGTGAGACATTCTTGGTCTCAACTTCTTCATCAGTAATGTGAGAAAGTTCTGCAGACATGGTACTGACTATTCTTCTCCATTTTTTAAATGATTACAGATGATATTTTTCTGAGATTTAAAATAAGCCCCGTGTTTTAGCATAAAGATAGACTCTTGTCAGAAATGAACACATCCATTTATTTATCTAAATTATGTTTATAGTGTAGCTTTAAGTAGTTAGAAGTTGTAATTGCAGAATACTAAAAGATAGAAATGTTTAACCCCCCCCAAAAAAAGCATAAAGAATAAACATGCAAAATGCAAACAATAGAATGAAATAAAACTAATCAGCTATCTTCTCATCTCAGCTAATAGGAAAACTGCCCTCAATTAATGAACTACTCAGATGCCTCCCATTGAGAAACATGCTGAATTTCCACAAATTTTAACACATGGGACCTGCTTGTGTAGCATCTGGAAAATCCCACAATCAAAACATGCACTTTAGCAGGACAATTTCAAAAGAGCACAACCCAGAGGCGATGTCCCCCAAACTGAGTGGAGCAGGAAAT
This sequence comes from Pedetes capensis, assembly GCA_007922755.1. NCBI lineage: Eukaryota > Metazoa > Chordata > Mammalia > Rodentia > Pedetidae > Pedetes > Pedetes capensis. The sequence goes on from VMDO01007974.1 coordinate 72,070, forward strand.
AGCTGGGCCCCCACACGTCAGGACAAAATTTCTGCAGCTCTTCTCAATAGGACATTTAAAGAGAGAAAAGCAAATAGGCAACACAGCAGTAGGTATTTTTTAATATATTTCAGATTTTTACTCAAGCAAAAACAACATCTGGGGTTCTGAAGTCATTCTATAGTGAATCAAATAAGAGATTTTGAACTTCTTGATATACAACATAAAGGAATTCATTCTCATGATGTTGTGAGGCATGTAAGGTAGGTTCCAATTTATTGAGGAATGTGCTGTCCTACGGCAACAGAATAGCAGAGGTTAAGCTCAGCAATATCTGTAAACTTAATTTCTCAATCTGCAACATAAATGGAAATAGGTGATAAAAAAATAGACTCTGGAGGCTGACTGTCTTAAGTTTCTTCAAAATCTCTTTCCAAAAAATGGATGGAATAATTTTGGATTTGACAAATTAAGTGTCACATATTTTATAAAGGTAGAAAGTTAAAGATTCAACTAGGATAAAGAAAATATGCAGTGAATAAGGATTAACACAAACACAAAAGAAGACTCACAAAATAAGAAAAAGTAATAAAGACTAGGCCATATAAATAGCAAAAAAAATGGTAGAATTTAAAACAAAATATGTCAATAATTACATTAAATACAAATGAGTCCTATATTATTAAAAATTAAAGACAAATTAAAATGCAAAATCTAAACACTTTTCATTAATGTTATGGATTAAAAACAAGTACATGGAAATTTTTTTTAGATTTTTTTTCAACACTGGGGACAGAACACAGGTCTTTTCATATAGTAGGCAAGCACTAGAAAAAATAATTATTTTAAGTTAGAAATAGATATACCCTGCAAAAAAAAATGCTAGTAAGGATGAGGAAAAACTGGAATCCATATACACTGTTGCCCCCACACGTCTGTCAGGTTGTAGTGCTGTGGCGGCTTGCATGTTGCTGTGATGCTGAAAGCTATGCCACTGGTATCTCAGATACCAGCAGGGCCACCCATGGGGGACAGGTTTCAGCTGAGCTTCCAGACTAAGACAGACTAGGCAGAAGGACCCAGGAACCCACTCCTGAAACAATTAGTCATCAAAAACCCTACGATTAGCAGAGAAGCACTGTCAAATACAGTGCCATCAAACGAGCTCTTCAGGTTGGAAGGCATTCAAGAGACGACTGGGGAAGAGTTGCCTCCTCAAAGTAGAGTCACCTTAATGATGGGAATAGAGTAAAGCCCTGGGACTTCCATTTGCTGATGTAGCATGACTGAGAATAAGAAATATAGTGGCTCCAACAGTGGGCTCAAACGAGCATGGCACAGTGTTGGGTAGTGTTTTGTTCTGTTGCACATAGGGTCACTATGAGTTGGACTCGACTCAATGGCACCTAACCACAACAAGATACACTGTTGGTGAGATTGTAAATTGATACAGCCACTATGGAAATCAGAATGGAAGTCCCTCTAAAAACTAAAAATAGAGCTACCATATGATCTGTCTCCACTAATCCTGTATATATACCCAAAGGGAATGAAGTCAGCACACAGTAGAGATAGCGGCACACTCATGCTTATCATGGTACTATTCACAATAGTCAAGTTATAGAATCAGCCTGCTGTTGTTGTTAGGTGCCACCCAGTCAGGTCCAACTCATAGTGACTCTCACAGGGGTTTTAGTAGCTGATTATTTGGGGATTACTTGAGAAGTGGATTGCCACATCCTTCTCCGATAGAATCAGCCTAGTTGCCCATTAAAGGATAAATATAAAGAAAGGGAGGTAGACACACAATGGAGTATAATTCGGATATAAAGAACAACAAAATGTCATTTGCAGGAAAATGGATGGAAGTGCACATCATTTTAAGCAAAGTAAACTAGACTTAACAAGTAAGGCATGTTTTCTCTCATCTGTGGAATCTAGGAGTGAAAAGACATGAAAGTCAAAGGGGAACTATTATGGAAAAGAAAGGAGATCAGGGAGGAGGGATAAGTGAGGGTAATATGGGGTGAGAATGAGCAAAGCACATTACATGCACGCATGAAAATGTCACAATGAAATCCATTATTTTGTACAATTAATATACACTAATTTAAAATGGCAGGAGAAGGATGTGGCAAGCCACTACAAAGCAATCCTGAAACAATCAGCCATTGAAAACTCTAGGAGAGTCACTATGAGTTGGATCTAATTCGATGGCACTTAACAACAACAACAATTTAAAATGGGAATTAATTATGACAATATCATAAAAAGAGATATTATAAGAGCATTATTGTATTTTAACAGGGTCAATTTTTAATGAAAAAAGATATAATAAACCCAGCGCACCCAAAAGTTATACTTTAAATTTTAATGAATTTAATAAAATAGCAAATATTGATAAAAACAGAATTTTAAAAGTAAAAATAACAAACTAGAGTGGAAGATTTTAACCAAATTTTGTAAGGGTGTAATACAAGGGGGAAAAAAGGATATCGAAATCTTGAATAGCAAAATTTCAAAATTTTTATGAATTACCTACCTCCCCACAAGTCAAAAATGTACATTCTTTTACAATATCTACATTTATAATAACTGACTATATCTGAGCTATAAAATAAGTGCAATAAATTTTAAAGGATTTAAAACACCAGGACACTTCCTATGACTAGAAATTAGAAATCAAATTTTAAAACTAAAGAGCCAATAGCCTTGGAAATTAAGGAATGTACTTTCTTTTAAACTTATTTCAAAATTCACATCAAAAGTTTTAAATATTTTGAACTGAAATACAGGCCAAACTTAGAGTCGCACTGAAGCAAAACCTAAACACTGATAGTTTAATATATGTACGGAAGAAAAGAGAGCAAAATGAAAACTAGTGGATTATCTTCTCAGCAAATAGTTTGGTAAAACAAATGCAAATAATACAAAGAAAGGATAATGCAGAGGCAAAAGCAAAAATTAGTAAAACAGAAAATATGCCTGTTGTGGAGAAGGTCAACAAAGCAAAAAATTGGTTTCTAAAAAATCTAATAAAATCGACAGACTTATGATTAATCAAGAAAAACATAGAGGGAAAAACAAACCCCAGTGTCAGTTACATAAAAGTAGATGCCATTATTATTGATGCACATGTTTAAAAGGAACAATGACATTCTGAACAAGTTTATGTCAAAAGCTTAGAGAATTTCAACAACAAAAAACTGTAACCTACCAAAATGGACTCATGAGGAAATAGAAAACCAAGGTAGTCTACTTTAAAAGTTGAAATAATAGTTACAAATATTCCCACAAAGAAAACTCAAGGTCTAGTCAGCTTCTGCAACAAGCTGCAGCAAGTACACACGGCCAACGAATTCCATTATTGCACAATGACTGCCAGAGAATGGAAATGGAAGGAATAAGCCCCAAATTATTTTATGGTGCTACTACATCTTTGAACACAGAACTGAGAAGGACGTTAGGAGAACACTATTGGCCATCGCATTCAAGAACACAGAGGCAAAAGTACTAAGAAAATATCAGGGGCCAGTACCATGGTGCCTGCCTATAATCCCAGCAACTCATGAGGCTGTGGCAAGTGGGTCATGAGTTCAAGGCCAGAGGCAGCCTGAGCAACTTAGTGAGACCCTGACTCAAAATAAGAAAATAAAATAGGGGATAAAAGTGCAGAGCTCAGCCTAGGAGGCTGGGGGCCCTTGGTTTAACACCTAGTATAGAAACCAAAAATAAAGAAAAATATAATAGAAAAGTATTTCAAATAACAATATATCAATTTAGCAATTTGAGTTGATTCCAGGAATCATAGATTGTTGGGACATTGTTGTTGTTGTTAGGTGCCGTCGAGTCGGTATCCGACTCATAGCGACCCTGTATACAACAGGTGAAACACTATTGTCAGTGCTTCTCTGCTGTTCATAGGGTTTTCAATGGCAGATTGATTTTTAGGAGGGGGTTGCCAGGTCCTTCTCCCAAGCCTACAGTATCTGGTGTTCCCTGGCGGTCTCCCATCCAAGTACTAACCAGGCCCGACCCTGCTTAGCTGATGGGATCAGATGCCACAGGGCTACGGCTGCAGGCATTGGGACATTAGAAAGTCAATTAGTGTAATTCACCCAATTGTTGTTGTTTTTAGGTGCTATCCAGTCATGTCCGACTCATAGTGACCTTCATAGGATATTCAATGGCTGATTATTTTGGGATTGCCTCAGGAGTAGATTGCCACATCCTTCTACCATTTTTGTGGTGCTGGGAATCGAACTCGGGACCTCAGAGACTGCAGAGCGGTGCTCTACCAACTGAGCTAAATCCCAGCCCCAATTCACCCAATTCGCATATATTTAAAAGAAATAATCATATTTTCACCTCACGAATATAGAGAATATTTGATAATTTATAACATCTACTTTTAGAAACTTCCTTGATATAATAAATGGTAACGTCTAAAGTTAACATACCTGCATAAGGAAAAATAGAAAACTAGCCTTTGTGATCAGAAAAGTGATTGAAACATACGTATATTTTATCTAAGCTTTTGTATGTGTATTTCATAATCAATATGAACAATAGTATTTGCAGGGACTATAATAGATACTTGAATGTTAGCTTGCCAATGAATAAGGAAAAGTCAAACAATCAATAGAAAAACACGTAAAGAATGTGGACAGGCAACTCACAAACAGGTAAAACAAATATTACAAACATCCAAAGATTCCTAACCTAGCAGCAATCAAAAAAGTTCCAATTAGCATAATAACAACACAGCATTTTATTTCCATGAAATGGGGAAAAAAATCTATTTCATTTTCAAAATGTAAAAAATAAAGGGAAGTATAGCAAACATAGGAAAATGTTCATCTCTTGAACTTTGGAGGTGGACATGAATGTTCATATATTTCATCTTATTTTCTGAGTTTGAAATGAGTCTTCGTCAAAAATTAAAAACTTTTAATGTGACATTATGAAATGTTACCAGTTATATGAACTTTTGCAAATTTTATGCCCTCTCTAAACCTCCATTTTTCATTTATTGAAAGGGATGCCTACCTATAATATTTAGCTTAGTTGGTATAGTGTTGCTGTGCACTCTCTGAGACCCTATGTTCAATCCCCAGCACTGACCGCAAAAATGGGAGAAGGACCTGGCATCCCACTCCTGAAACAATCAGGCATTGAAAACCCCATGAATAGCAGAGAAGCACTGACATAGAGCCAGGCATGGCACAGTGTCCGGGAGTGTTTCATCTGTTGTATCTAAGAGTCGCTATGAGTCAGATGCAACTTGATGGCACCTAACAACAATAATCCAATGGAATGGTAACACTTCCTACACTAGGCAGCCACATGGAGATACTCTGGCACTGCTTGTGATGGCCCACTGCACTCAGAGGAGAAGCGGGTCTTCACAATTGTTGACAGGTCCCTTCCAGTCACCTCTCCAGTCTCTTCTCTCTCCTCACTTGGCCCTAGACACATTTGTCTTCTTGCTGCCCTTTGATCACACCAGGCAAGTTCCTGCGTAAATCTGTTGTTCTACTCTTTCCTCTGCCTAGACCACACTTCTCAAAATATCCACATGTCCAGCCCTCTGACTTCTTTCACGTCTTTGCTCAAACATCAATGTTTCAAATGCACTGACTCAAATGAGCCTATTAGAATCACAGCGCTGTGCATGCAGAAATTCACTCTCTTGGTTCTTCTTATAGGCACTACTTGGCATTTTCCCATCTTTTTTCCTGCCCTCAACACACTATACAATTTCCCTAGTCATTACACTGATTGTGTATAGTCAGTCTCTATATACTACTATAGGAGCTCAACAAAGGTAAAAGCTGAGGCCATTTTTTTTTTCTTTCCCAATGACATAGTCCATGTACCTAGAACTTTTCCTGGCACATAGTAAGCACTCAATAAATATTTGTTGAATGAATTAATATGTGTGAGCTTCAAGACATTTGAAAAAAAATATAATCTTTGAGCTTCAAGCCACTTGAACTTTGGTTACACAAATAAATACTCTTGACCTGAGTTTAGGAATTAATGAAATTGCTGATAATTTTAGAACTATACATGCAAAAATATATCCACAGAAAGTTTCTACAAAAAGATTACACCAACAATTGTTGTTGTTAGGTGCCTTCAAGTCATGTTCGACTCATAGCAACCCCCATAGGGTTTTCAATGGCTGATTGTTTCAGGATTGCCTCGGGAGTGGATTGCCATATCCTTCTCCCGTTTTTGTGCTGCTGGGAATCGAACTTGGGACCTCAGAGACTGCAGAGCAGCTCTCTACCAACTGAGCTAAATCCCAGCCCACACCAACAATTATAGTTACTTAATTTGATTCCAAAAACAAAACTAACACTTCTTGAAAAAGAAGAACTTTTCTAAGGAATTGTGACATTTACCAGTAGAGAGTCCTATCAGACGATCACACTATCAAGAACAGGGCCAAGAGGCTCAAGTGTGTGTGACAGATGATGCTGTACAGATCACTCAGTGAATCCTCAAAATACCATTCTGAGTTTCCCAGAATCATTGTTATCTGATCCTAGATTTGTAAGGAGTAAGTAACTGATCATCAGTATATTTCAAAATATTCTCTAGAAAATGGCTGTAATGAGTACAGTGGATTTGTGTCCTATAACCATCCACTGAGGAAAAGTCCACTCATAGATGTCTTCCAGGGTATTGTACTTGTTTGTTTATGTTTAAAAATATAGCTTTCCAGGCAACACATCACACACCTGTAATCCCAGCTACTTAGGAGGCTGAGGCAATAACATCACAGTATCAAAGCCAGAGGCAGCATGCATAACTTAGTATGATGCAAAATAAACACTAAGAAAAGGGGATGGGGTATAGCTCAGCAGTAGAGTGCTTTCCTGGCATACTTGAGGCCCTGAGTTCAACCCTTATCCCCCTAAGCCTCCAATACTGAAAAAAAAAAAAGGAAAAAAGAAAAAAGTATATATAACGTCAAATTACATTCTAAGATGTAGATAAATTTAAGTGGAAGTGAGTTGAAATAGGACAATTTGCTATAATTTTAAACAAGTGTTTGACTCTCATGCCAGGTTTGAAGCAGGGACAAAGCTGTAATCTATTACTTGGTCACACCACCACTCCCAGCATGGCAGGGAGCGCCCAAGCTATCTCCGGCACACATTTGATCATGTGGGAACCCTTTGCTGTACCCTGTCCTCTCTGGACCTGGCAAAGAGTCCAAGCATCTTGAACTTATTCATTTATTCCGCTTCTAACATTTGTGACAATTAGAGATGCCCTCATGGTGGAATCATGACATTTTCCAGTCAAAAAAGGAAACAACATTGCCGCAATTTGTCTAGAAAACTTTTCGGTCCAGCATGTTTGCTTTTCTAGGGTGAAGTCTCTGAGAAAGACACTGACAATACGGAATCATGGCAAACCATGACAGTATGAGTTTTAGAAATGAACATCTTTATAGGGCTCCAATTCAGCTAGAGTGTTTGACTCTATGTGGTTCTCAGTAGATAGACTTAGCCATGGTCTTCATTAACTTATGAATTAAGTATCTCGCTAAATTATATTGTTGTTGTTGTTAGGTGCTGTCGAGTCGAGTCCGACTCATAGCGACCCTATGTACAGCAGATCGAAACACTTGCTGATTCTGTGCCAGGCAAACAATCTTATTTATGTTTAAGCCCATTATTGCAGACACTGTGTCAATCCATCTGGTGGAGGTTTTTCCTCTTTTGCGTTAACCTGCCACTCTCCCAAACATGATATCCTTCTCCAGGGATTGATCTACCTGGGGGTTGAGTGCTGCGCTGCAGTCTCTGAGGTCCCGAGTTCAATTCCCAGCACCACAAAAATGGGAGAAGGGCCTGGCAATCCACTCCCAAGGCAATTCTGAAACAGTCAGCCATTGAAAACCCTATGAGGGTCGCCATGAGTCAGATACTGACTCGACAGCACCTAACAACAACAACAAATTATATAAGGAGATTAAAAGGAAGTTAATGGTTTTTCTGCCTTCAGTGAATTTATAATCTAATTTGAGAGAAACAACATGTACATTCATTTAAAAATGAAAAGCATCGGCTTAAATTTCTAAATAAGCATACAAGTGTTCAAGAGCTATCAAAAAGGAAGAGTGTTTTGTGGAAGGGCTAGAGGTTGTTACAGTTTAGATCTTAAATGTCCCCCAAAGCCTAATGTGCTAAAATCTTGGTTGCCAGCCTGAGGTAATACTGGGAGGTGGTGGAACCTTTAAGAAATGAGTTAGTTGGAAGAAGTTAGGTTGTTGGGTGTGGCTTTGAAAGGGATGTTGGGATCCCAACCCCTTCCTCTCTGTCTTTGTCTTGGCCTGTGACTGAGGCCAAGATGAAAAGAGCTGTCCTTGTGCTGGAGCACCTGAGTATATGTGCAGAGAGACTGGGGAAGAGATCTCATAGGTAGTGATATTTGCACTGGTGGCCAGCAGCCTTCCCCAAAGCTGTGAGGGCTGTATCAAAGCACCCACAGTGTGAATGCACCAGGTGGAGGAGGACATCCATCAGATCTTCGTGAGTTAAACTCTGAACATCTACCATGGCAGATGCCAGGTGCATGTGTGTATTGAGAAATCAAGAGGGGGCATCTGTAGTTTGTAATCCTGACTCCCACAGTGGCTGCTGCAAATCCTATTGGAAGATATTTAGCTGGAAGGTGGGACATCTGGCCAGAAGGTGGGACTTCCTAAACAGGTCTGGGTTCAAAGACAATCTGGAAGAGACTGTCCCGTGGTGCTGGGGGGTGTAGATTTGGATTTCTTTCTCTCTTTCTCTCCCTTTTCTTTCTTTCTTTCTTTCTTTCTTTCTTTCTTTCTTTCTTTCTTCTTCCTTTCTTTCTTCTATCCTTCCTTCCTTCCTTTCTCTTTCTCTTCTTTTTATTTCTTTAAATTTTATTGTTCTTAATTCTTCTCATTTTTCAAGTTATTAACCATTTTTCCTTTTTAGATTATCATACTTATTTGATAACAATACTTTCCATATTTGCCAAATTCAGTTAAAAAAACAGAACTTTCATGTTTGTATCTGTTATACCTCTTACAATGTTTACATAACCACACATACACACACACAGACAGAGATTATATATGCATATACATCAATATATTAAGCATCAAAAATCACATGATCATCTCAATAGACGCAGAAAAAAACCCTTTGACAAAGTTCAACATCCCTTCATGATAAAAGTCTTGAATAAAGTGGGAATAGAAGGAACATAATTTAATACCATAAATGCTATATATGACAAACATATAGCCAACATTACACTAAATGGGGAAAAATTGACAGAATTCCCTCTAAAATCAGGAACAAGACAAGGGTATTCTCACTCCCTATTCTTATTTAATCTAGTGGTTGAAGTCCTAGCCAGAGTAATACGGGAAGAAAAAAATAAAAGGGATATAAATAGGGAACAAGCAGGCCAAATTATCCCTATTTTTAGATGACATGATCCTATAAGTAACACCCTAAAGACTCCGCTTGAAAATTCTTTGATCTAATTAGTTCCTTTGACAAAGTAGCAGGATACAAGTTTTACATTCAAAAATCAGTAGCATTTTGCACACTAATAATGAAAAAGAAGAGAAAGAGATCAAAACAACAATCCCATTCACAATATCACTCTCCAAAACTAAATATTTAGGAATTAATCAAAAAAGATCCTAAAGATCTCAACAATGTAAACTTAAAAACACTAACAAAAGAAGTTTAAGAAACCACTAGAAGATAGAGAGACCTGCCTTACTATTGTGTGGGAAGAACTAATATTGTGAAAATGGCTATACTATCAAATGTAAACTATTTAGGTTTAATGCAATCACCATCAAAATTCTAATAATATACTTCACAGAAATAGAAAAAAAAAGTCTAAAATTTATATGGAAGTGTAAAAGATCCCATATAGCCAAAACAATCCTAGGCAGCAAAAGCAGTGCAGGAGGTATCACAATTTTTGTTGTTGTTGTTAGGTGCCGTCAAGTCCTATTGGACCCTTAGCAACCTTCATAGGGTTTTCAATGGCTAACTATTTTGGGATTGCCTTAGGAGTGGATTGCCACATCATTCTCTCATTTTTGCAGTGCTGGGAATTGAACTCAGAACCGCAGAGACTGCAGAGTGGGACTCTACCAACTGAGCTAAATCCCAGCCCATTGGCATCACCATACCTGATATTAACCTGTATTATAGGGCCAAAGTAACAAAAATAGCTTGGTATTGGCACGAAAACAGACATGAAGATCAATTAAACAGAACTGAAGGCTCAGAAATAAACCCATGTAGCTACAGCCACCTGATCTTTGACAAAAGTGCCAAAGGTATACAATTGGAGAAGAGATTGATAGTCTCTTCAACGAATTGTGCTGGGAAAACTAGATATCATTTTGCAGAAGAATGAAAGTAGACCTGTATCTCTCGTCCTGTTAGAAAATCAACTCAAAATGCATCAGAGATTTCAGTGTAAAACTAGAACCTTTGAAACTACTAGACACAAATGTAGGGAACACACTCCAATACATAGGCACAGTCAAGTTCTTTCCTAATAAGACTCTAAGAGCCCAGGAAGCAGCACCAAGAATGGACAAATATTACTACATAAAATTTAAAAGCTTTTGCAAAACAAAGGAAACAACAAAGAGAAAGCCCACAGAATGGGAGAAAACATTTGCTTACTAAGCATCTGCCAAAGGATTAAAATTTAGGATATATAAAAAACTCAAGAAATTAAACACTAAAGTAACAAGTGATCCAATAAAATTACTGAGCAATGGAACTGAACAGACAGCTCTCAAAAGAAATACAAATGGCCATTAAGTAGATTAAAAAAAAAAATGTTCAACACCGTTAGCCATCAGGGAAATGCAAATCAAAACTACACTGAGATTCCATCTCAGCCCAGTCAGAATGGCTAGCATCAACAAAACAAACAATAAATGGTGGTGAGGTTTCAAGGACAAAGGATATTTTTTCCAGTACTTGTAGGTTGAACCTAGGGCCTGGCACATACTTTGCAAGTGCTCTACCACCAGGATGCACCCTATCCCATTTCTTTTTTTTTTTTTTTAATCTTTACACAGGATCTTGCTAAATTACATAGGCTGCCTCTGACATTGAACTTTAAATACTCCTGCTTCCATCTCCTGAGTTGCTGGGATTACAGACATGCCTCACCATGCCTGGCTAACAAGCAATCCTTTACATTGCTGATGGAATTGTAAACTTTGTTGCTGTTATTAGGTGCTGTCGAGTCCTGTCTGACTCATAGGGACTCTCATAGGATTTTTGATGGCTGTTTCAGGATTGCTTTGAGAGTGGACTGCCACATCCTCCTCCCTTCTTCCCGTGCTGGGGATCAAACTCAGGTCCTCAGGGACTGCGGAGCAGCACTATATCAAATGAGCTAAACCTCAGCCTGGACTATAAACTAGTACAGTCATTATAGAAATCAGTATGGAGAAACCTCAGAAAACTAAAAATAGAGCTACTATATGGTCCAACTATACCATTCCTAGGAATATAACCAAAGGCAGACAAGTCATCATACCACAGGGATGCCTGCACTTCCTTGTTTATTATGGCACTCTTCACAATTGCAAGGATATGGAATCAGCCCAGATGTCCATCAACAAATGAATGGATTTTAAAAATGCAGCATATATACACAGGGTAGTATTCAGAAGTAAAGAATGAAATTATGTTATTTGCAGTGCTTTGGATGGAACTGGAAATCATCATTGTAAGCAAAGTAATCCAGAGACAGAAAGAGAAACGCCAAATGTTTTCACTCATATGTAGGAGCCAGGTCCACCTTAAAGGAAAATAAAAATTGTATAAATCTAAGATTGGAAAATACAAGGGGATCCATTATGAGTGGGCAGGAAAGTAGTGGGCAGGCGATGGGGATGGGAAAATCAAGAAAGGAAAGGAGCAACAAAAGTGCATAAAGAGGGAGAGAACCAGTGCAAAACACCGGATGTAATTTTTGAAAGGCACATGCTGTATTCTATGCATTTTTTAAAAATCACACTCTACCTCATAAATACATACAATTATCATTAAATGTTAATCAAAAAAATTTTATAAAATGTTTCAGAAGATGGAAGTGTTAACAATCCTGACTTCATAATTGCACACTATATATATGAAATGAATTATCATGCTGTATCCTAAAAGTGTCAACAGCCATAGCACCCTGGCATCTGATCCCATCTGATCTTGGAAGCTGAGCAGGGTTGGCCTAGTTAGTCTTTGGATGGGAGACCACCGCCATGTCCTGCATGCCAGGGAGAAGGACCTGGCAATCCACTCCCCAAACAATCCTGAAACAATCAGCCATTGAAAACCCTTTGAATAGCATAGAAGCACTGACAATAGTGCCAGGGGATGTTTTGTTCTGTTGTACATAGGACTGCCATGAGTCAGACCCAACTCGATGATACCTAACAACAACAATAATACCCTAAAAGTACATACAATTAAAATACTAATATAATATAAATGATTAAATAATTAATTAAATATTAAATTATTAAAGAATTTAATTAATTAAAAATAAAATAAAGGAATTGTGGCATCCTGTGAGCAGTTGCTTTGTTTAGACCATGCAGGCATGTATATACAAACTTCAGCTGGTCTTCCAAAATGTAAACTAAACTCATCTTCTCCATCTCTATAATCAAATGTCTTTAATGCTCTGGTATCCAGTGCTCATGATTAGTACCTCCCAGGCCCTGACCTCTATCAAACTCTTTAAGTAACAACAGGGCCCCAGAATTAGAGATATTTGTTGTTGCTGTTAGGTGCCGTCCAGTCGGTATCCAACTCATAGTGACCCTGCATACAACAGGCAAAACACTATTGTCAGTGCTTTTCTGCTGTTCATAGGGTTTTCAATGGCAGATTGATTCTGGGGAGTGGGTTGCCTGGTCCTTCTCCCAAGCCTATAGCACCTGATGTTCCCAGGCAGTCTCCCATCCAAGTAGTAACCAGGCCTGACGCTGCTTAGCTTCCGATATCTGATGGGATTGGATGCCACAGGGCTACAGCTTCAGGCCAGAGATATTAGTATCCCTTATTAATCATGAGGACCAATTTGATGCATGTATTTTTTTTTCACAGAAAACAAAAACCCAAAATTCGCCATGACAATGAGTTTGATCCTAACCTCTACAAAGAGGCCCAGGTAGAGGCAGTGCAGTGTGGTGTCAACAGCCTCAAATCTAGAGCCACACCCTCTGGTTCAGGCTGGCCCACTTCCCGGAGGACTCACTGGCACATCTCTGCTCTCCGAGGTGGCCATTAAAAACTGGAGGTAATCATGGCACCTCACAGGACAGTGGGAGGATTAAATTAGTTGTTTAATACCTCCAAAGTGCTCTGAGCAGATCTTTATATAGGTGATCACACTATTACTAATCGCAGTCATATTACTGAGTGAGCTGAGAAAATCATCATATGGCTTATTTCAAACATAAATCTTCCATAGGAGTATGTTCAGTGTTAGTTTCATTTGTGAAAGTAATTACTTTATTGTGAATCTTTAGCACATGCCAGCAAATAGCTAGAATGGAGGGAGACTTTGAGGTTTCTGAAAGCCAAGGAGCACTTCCACCCCATAGCCCCACCACACAGTTGGCCTGAGAATGGTGTTGCCTCACAGGCCTGGACAACAGCAAGGGTAGGATGTGCACAGAGGTTGTGTGGATGCCGACAACCATTAGAAAAGTGGGACTTGGAAGGTTTTCTTTTCACTTTCCCTAAAGCTCTGGAAGTGAAAAAATTGGAGAGAAAGACTTGTTCTTACTGCCTAAACTGAAGGTCTGTCCTTAGCCATACCACTGTGGCATCCAGTCCCATCAGATCTTGGAAAGTAAGCAGGACTGGAACCAGGTTAGTACTTGGATAGGAGACAGCCTGGGAACACTAGGTGCTCTAGACTAGGAGAATGATCTGGCAACCCACTCCCAGAAAACAATCGGCCATTGAAGCACTGACAATACTGTTTGGACACTGACTCAATGACACCTAACAACAACAGACTGAAGGTCTACTGACTATTAGGGACGTATTTCCACAGTAATTTACAGTTTATTATCCAGATATACAAGTCATGAGGACCTGCAGCTCCAGGGTTAAGTTTCATACCAACATCATGGCAGAGACTGCCAGCCTCCAATTGTCTGTGCCCATCTTCTTTTCTTCCCTAGTGCGCAGTTATTGCTGAGAAGCTCAGGAAAGAACTACATTTTCCAAGACATTTTTTTTTAACACAATGCTAAAGACTTGGGGCCTACAGCCATAGCACTGTAGCTTCCAATCCCATCAGATCTCAGAAGCTAAGCAGGGTCAAACCTGGTTAGTACTTGGATGGGAGACCACCTGGGAACACCAGGTGCTGTAGGCTTGGGAAATGGACCCAGTAACCCACCCCCAAAAATCAATCCACCATTGAAAACCCTTTGAACAGCAGAGAAGCACTGATAATAATGTTTCACCTGTTGTACATAGGGTCTCTATGAGTCGGATACAGACTCGGTGGTACCTAACAACAACAACAAAGACTTGGGGCCTTGTACATGCCAGGCCAGCACTGTACCACTGAACTACACCTCCACCCCTCCAAGATCTCTTGCATGCATATGATGCCATGTGACTCAATTTTACTTAATGGAAAGTGGACAGAGTGATATTTTAAATTTTTTTTCCCTTGACATTTCCACATTGTCTCTTCTTCAGTCTTCCAGGCTGGATTTTGAGGCTTATGGCAGTCTTGTACATTGAGTGTTTCATAACACAAATCTCTACAAACTGCCTTAGACCTGATGTGTTAAGTGAGAAATAAGTTACTATTATGTAAAGTCATAAAGAATCTGGTGAATCTGTATTTGTTTCAGCAGCTAGCATTACATTGCTAATAGAAAAATATAGGCTAGAGAGTAACTCCCATGCAGTAGCTATGACAGTCTAGCTACAGGCAGATCTCCACATTTACCCCAGCCTTAGAAATATATATATATACATATATATATATATATATATATATATATATATATATATATATATATATATGTCGGGCATGGTGGCACATACCTGTAATCCCAGCAGCTCAGGAGGTGGAGGCAGGAGGATCGCAAGTTTGAGACCAGAGGCAGTCTGAGTAATTTAGCGAAACCCTGTCTCAAAAAGTAAAAAAGGGGTTGGAGGTGGCAGCTCAGTGGTCCAGTACTTGCAAAGCATGC
This sequence comes from Pedetes capensis, assembly GCA_007922755.1. Classification (NCBI taxonomy): domain Eukaryota; kingdom Metazoa; phylum Chordata; class Mammalia; order Rodentia; family Pedetidae; genus Pedetes; species Pedetes capensis. The sequence goes on from VMDO01007974.1 coordinate 87,326, forward strand.
AAGTGCAAGGCCCTGGGTTCAACCCCCAGTAAAAAAAAAAAAAAAAAAAAAAAAAAAAAAAAAAAAAAAAAAAAAAAAAAAAAAAAAAAAAAAAAAAAAAAAAAAAAA
>VMDO01007975.1:0-87287 GCA_007922755.1 Pedetes capensis
TGTTAGGTGCCGTCGAGTCGGTATCCGACTCATAGCGACCCTCTGTACAACAGGGGAAACACTATTGTCAGTGCTTCTCTGCTGTTCATAGGGTTTTCAATGGCAGATTGATTTTTGGGAGGGGGTTGCCAGGTCCTTCTCCCAGCCTACAGCTTCTGGTGTTCCCAGGCGGTCTCCCATCCAGGTACTAACCAGGCCCTACCCTGCTTAGCTTCCGAGATCTGACGGGATCGGATACCACAGGGCTATAGCTGCAGGCATTTAAAGGCTACTTACCTATAAATACGCTTGTTAACAGAGAATTCTCTCTTTTTTTTTAAACAGTTTTATTTTTTTTAGCACTAGGGATCAAACCCAGGGCCTTTTCATGCTAGGCAACACTTTACCACCGAGCTGTTTCCCCAGACCTAGAATCTCTCTGAATACTTGAAATCGGGGTTTCACGCCCACCAAAAGTTGAGTTCTGGTTAGGGTGAGAGTTCAATACGTTAAAATTTAGAAGGTTCTCATTTGGTGTGGGCTTGGGTTTAAGTTTTTAATCTTATATGTATATAGATGAATACTTCTTTACTTTTTTTTCAATTTTTAAATAGCTAATGATACAAAAGGAGTTTAAAAGCTAAATCTGAATCCAATTTTACACTGGGTTCAAGTTTGGGTTTAGGTTCAGGTTCAGAAAAAAAAAATTTAAATGCTTGAGCCAGAATGGGTTCAGGGTTCAAGTTCAAGTTCATGTTGAAGCCCTGCTAGCTACAGATCAGATTTAAACCCAAACCTGAACCAAACCCTCTAAATTTTAACATATAGAACCTGTATCCAAACCTGAACCCAATTTTTTACAGGTTTGAAGCCCTGTTTGTAATTATTGAGGTTTTTCTACATGCCAGACATGCTTCACATATGTCACCTTACTTTATCCTTTAAAAACCCCATGAAATAGAACTAAAACCATTCCATTTCATAGATGGAAAGTTAAGGTTATGAAGAGTAAACTAGGATATCGGGAAGTGAAAAAACCAGACCAGTGACCAAGGAGACGTCTATAAAGCTTCACATTCATTCTGTGTTAAATATACGGCCAGAATCTTGTTTCTCACAAGTAACACAACAGACTATGCTTTTGGTTTAGGAGTTGATATTTGGTATTTGAATGTTTGTTGTTGTTAGGTGCTGTCAAGTCAGTATCTGACTCACCTGCATAGACCCTAAATACAACAGGCGAAACACTATTGTCAGTGCTTCTCTGCTGTTCATATGGTTTTCAATGGTGGATTTATTTTTAGGAGTAGGTTATCAGATCTTTCTCCCAAGCCTACAGCACTTGGTGTTCCCAGGTGGTCTCCCATCCAAGTACTAACCAGGCCTGACCCTGCTTAGCTTCTGAGATCTGAAGGGATTGGATGCCATATTGGTGCAGCTGCAGGCCCACAGCGATACAGCTGCAGGCATTTGACTGTTAAGATGTCCATAATTTGCTTTAAAGCCTGTCAGCACTGCCAGGTCCATTTCCACTCATGATGGGTAAACTGAGTCCCCACATGAGGAAGGGTACCTTTAAAAGGGCATCAGAGGGAACATCCACTGAAAGGGGAAAAGTACCTCAAAGCCTTCAAAGGGAAAGTCGACCGAAAGGCGAAGAGTACCTGCAAAAGAAGGTCTCTTCATGGAAAAGGACTTGGAATCTCATCTTTCCTTTTCCTAAATTTGAATTGGTCACTATTTTCTTCATATTGTGGAAAAACAAGTAATGAATGTAAATATATAATCTTCTAATTCTGTGAGAAATATTGTGGATTTCTGGGAAAATTAATGAAAAACAAGTAATGAATGTAAATATATAATCCTCTGATTCTGTGAGCAGTGCTAATTCAGAGCAGGAGTTAAAAGAAAACTCCCTAACAGGCCTGCAACGGAAAATTCTTGAATGACTGCCAACAGCGTGAACTCCTTGAGCCAACACAGACTAAAGTTTTGTACCAGCAGCCCTCCAATAAGCAAAACAATCTAATAAGTTAAAATATCCATTTTTCATAGTGTGGACTCAATGGAGTGACACGTATAAATAATTAAATAATAAAACCATATATATATATATGTATATGTGTATATATATATGTATATATATGTATATGTGTATATATATATATGTGTATATATATATATGCCTGTTCCCACAGTACAAAAGCTTCCTTGACAATTTTAGCATAGGGAAGTGCTTACCTATCTAAAGGCAGACCTTGGTTCCCAGCTAGAGAATGAGAGTAGAAGCTATTGCTCTGGTCAGCCTGACCCTCCACTGCCTTACATAGAAACATATAAGGGGTTAAAATGATAAATAAGGATAGAGTCCAAAATACCCTATTATAGCTTATCATTTATGAAAAGCCTGGAAAGAGACAGACCTTACAGGTGCTTGTTATCTAAAACAGTAAAGTTTATGCTTTAAACCATGGGCTATTATGACTATTAGGTGTGTGTAAAACTGCACGTATTCTTACTACTTGCTTGACCTAAGCCTAGAAAAGACTGTATAAAAAACTGAGCTATCCGAACAATAAACGGAACAGATCCACACTGCCTCTGAACTGCTGTGTTTCTGTTACCCACCGCCGCCAACTCCTCACCCGCCTTTGGGAAACCCTGGATCCTAGGCTGCACCTGCACTGTGGCACAGCACAAACAGTATAATATTATGGTGTATTCATGTTAGTTCAAGTCATATGCTAGGTATAGTCAATTGCCCTAATATGGACTTTACATTCTAGGGATTGTCTATGAACACTCTAATCATCAACCTCCTTCTCCAGAAATTTCAGTTATCTTTATCCTTGAAAGATAATTACCACAAAAAAAATGTTAAAATTGTGAATTTTCACTGGTGAAACTCATGGTTTATTAACCAGCATAATGGATAGTAGAAATAGACTGTCATTAATGCAATGAATAGGACTTGAGACAATGTGGATAAGCTCAAAATTCTAGAGATGTGATCTTCCTTGAGTCTCAACCAAGCAAGCCTTCACCCTCCAGTGTTAGGGAGGGCACCCACAGTTCAGGCTGACATAATCCTATGGCCAGACTCTGGTTCAGAATATGCTGGCTGCCTGATGCTATCTATAAATCAGCTGAATCTTGTCTCTGGAACATTGTCTGCTCTGCCTTCAGTGAGCTATTTGTGCAGCTCATGTTAAGAGCACCCACAAGGATGGAGACTTAACCTGAACTTACAGAACAACTCAGGCATTTTATGCCTACTTGTTGTTGTTCTTGTTAGGTGCCGCCGAGTCGGTATCTGACTCATAGCGACCCTTATAGGGTTTTCAATGGCTGACGTCTCGGGATTGCCTTGGGAGTGGATTGCCAGGCCCTTCTCCCATTTTTGCGGTGCTGGGAATTGAACTTGGGACCTCAGAGACTGCAGCGCAGCGCTCTACCAACTGAGCTAAATCCCAGCCCCTTATGCCTGCTTAGGAATAAGTAATTAATAAATGCCTAGATGTGTTCCAGAAATTTTTTTTATAAACAGGTAGTAAGGTTTTAGGAGTACAGCTGACCCTCACTAACCACTAATTGTCACTAATTCCCAATATGTACCAAAAAGAACTTAACAGTTATGCATACAACTTGGCATATACATTGGTTTACATCCATGTGGCAGTTCTAACATGGCTCCCAGTAACCCTTGACTCCTGGTATTTATGCCCTTGTGTAATTTTCCCTTGGGTACGGGCCACATCCATGACTTGTATCTAACGAACAGAACACAGCAAATTAAGGAATGTCACCATTGTGATTAGGTTACAAAAACTATGGTGTTTGACCTTTGCTATTACTTTCTTGCTATCTTACTCACTTCCATACTATGCAATGCTCCATAGAGAAGCCCATGTGCCGAGGAACCACAGGAGGCCACCTGAATCCTACCAGAACCAGTGTGGGCAAATCCAGAAGTGAATCTTCCCCATTATACCAGATGAGTTTGCAGCCCCAGCTAATACCTTGATTACCTCTTTGTGAAACCATGAAGTAGACTTGACTAAGCTATGCCCAGATTCCTGACCCACAGAAACAGTGACATAATAAATGTGTGTGGTTTTATGCTGCAAAGTTGGACAATTTGTTACATAGTAATCAATAACTAATACACTTAGTTTTCAAAAATTATGCAGCCAAAAAATAGACCAGGATGACATATACAGTATCTTGATATTTTTCTTCTACCCCAGGAAATTATCTTTCATAGTTAAAGTGGATGTTTGTAATGCTAAAATAACAAGAACACACCCTATGGAAGGGATGTATTCTGATTCGTTAGCTGGAACATATCTAGGCCACTCCTTCTTCAAAGTAATGATCAAGTTGTTTGACTTGCCCACATCGTTTCATTGACGAATATTTCACAGGCTGTTCAATTGAATCTCTCTCTGCTTCAGCCTTCTATCAACACAGTAAGAATAATGATGGAAATAATAATGGGGACTTGCTAGGAGAATGGCTGATAGAACAAATTATTTTATCAGGCATTAAAAACATATTTCACAAACTTAAAAACAAAATATCACATCTGTGATTTCATAATGAAAGCTTTGTATTTCTATACAATTTGTTTCAGTTCCTGAGAGACAAACTAGGCTAAAATAAGAACACTTATATGGTAAGATTGTTTTCACCCATATTATCTCCTGAGCCTCCCTAGAAAAGTAAAATGTGAAATTTGTAAGTAACCATGTGATAGTTCACCAAAATGTTCTTTTGATTTTGGCTTGGAACTGTTTTATTTATTTATTTATTTATTTATTTATTCATTTATTGAAGGTAAGAGTTGATTATTTTGCTTTGGTTTAGAGAGGTAGCGGTAAACATCCGAAAAAATGGTTAGGCTTATTGTGATATTTGCTGTTGTTGTTAGGTGCCATCAAGTCCTGACCGACACATAGCAACCCTCATAGGGTTTTCAATGGCTGATTGTTTTGGGATTGCCTCAGGAGTGGATTGCCACGCCACACCCTTCTCCCACTTTTGTGCTGCTGGGATTTGAACCTGGGGCCTCAGACACTGCAGAGCAGCGCTCTACCAACTGAGCTAAATCCCAGCCCTCCATTGTGATATAAGGTACACTTTCTCAAAAGGGCAATGTGAAAAAGAGGCAAAATTTGTTCTTTGGAGCAAAAATAATACTTTTGTGTATAAATCAAAGACATAATATAGTATAAAAACAGGTAATCAGTATATCTATGATATTCAAATTTCATAATGAAGGGAGAAATTAGAGAGAAAAACATCTTTAAAAGCTTTTTAGGAGGATGATAATGAACAAAAGGTCACAAAAAAAAGAAATTGCCTGCCCCAAGAAGCATAGGTGATCTCTGTTTCCTTCTCTTTGGATGCCTAAGACTAAGGTCATGACTTGGCTCTGGCCTGGGTTCCTTCCAGCTCTGCTTCAGAGAGTTGTTGGTCATCCCTCTCAGCCACAAAAGTAAATATGAAGACTTTCATGTGCCCTATATTTCTACCAATCCCTACTTTCTTTCAGATCTTTCCTTGATCTGTTTTTTTAATGTATTTTATTAATATACTTCTTTTGTACAGACTTGGGAAAAAAATACATGGTAATTTACAATCCACTGCTGTCATACATAACAGTTATATTTAAAAAGGAAAAAGTGGTTCACTCTTATCATTTCTATTCAACAAAGTACTAGAAATCTTAGCCAGAACTCTAAGGCCAGAGAAAGAAATAAAAGGCTGGTGGTGCATGCCTGTAATCCCAGCAACTTGGGAGGCAGAGGCAGGAGGATCGCAAGTTTGAGACCAGAGGCAGTCTGTGTAATTTAGCGAGACCCTGTCTCAAAAAAGTCAAAAAAAAAAAAAAATGGGCTGAAGATGCAGGTCATTGGTACCGCACTTGCAAGGTATGCAAGTGTGAGGCCCTAGGTTCAACCCTCAGTACTGGAAAAAAAGAAAAAAAAGAAATAAAAGGCACTCTAATAAGAAAGGAGAAAGCAAAATTCTCCCTTTGCTGATGACATGATCATCTATAAAAATCCTTAAAAACTCTAATAAAAAAGTGTTAGAACAGAAAATTCAGAAAAGTTTCAAAATACAAATAAACATCAGAGCCAGGTGCTAAGGTACACACCTATAATCACAATGACTCAAGAGGTGAGGCAGGAGGATTGCAGATTCAAAACCAGAGGCTGTCTATGCAACTAAGCAAGACCATGTCTCAAAACTAAAAAATTATAAAGCGGGTGGGAGTGCAGCTCAGTGGTAGAGTACTTGCCTAGTAGGTGTAAAGCCCTGGGTTCAAACCCCAGGAACTAAAGAAAAAAAAAAAAAAAAGCCTAAATTACCTAAAGCTATCTACAGATTCAATGCAATCTCCATCAAAATTCCAATACCAGTTTTCACATAAATGGAAAAAATATGAAAATTCATTTGGAACTACAGAAGACCTCAAATAACCAAAATAATCTTGAACAATAAGAACAAAGGTGGAAGCATCACAATAGTTAATTCTAAAGTACATTTTATAAAGTGATAGTAATCAAAACGGCATGGTACTGGCATAGAAATAAACACATCGACAAATGGAACAGAATAGAGAGACCAGAAGTTACCTACACATTTACAGTCAATTGACTTTAGTAACAGTGCCAAGAACACAAAATGGAAAAAGAATAGTCTCTTCAAGAAATGGTGTGCAGACAACTGGATATCCGCATACACAAAAGTAATACCCCACACTACATAAAAAATCAAATCAAAATGTGTAAAGATTTAAACATAAGACCTGAAATTGCAAAACTACTAGAAGAAAACATAGATGAAGCTCCATGACATTAGCCTGGGCAAAACTGAGCAAATTTGGCTGCATTTTCACAGCAAAAGCAGCAATTAACATAGTAAAGAAATAACCTGCTGATTTGGAGGAGATATTTACAAATCTTATACAAGTCAAATGAAAGTTTTTTAAAAACATCTAAAAAATACACAAAAGATCTGAATAGATATTTCTCAAAAGAAGAGAAGTGACCAATACATATATTCAAAAAACATTCATCACTAATAATAAGGAACACACAAAGTAAAATCACAATGACACAACATCTCACACTTATCAAAAATATGAAACTGGCAGCACTCAGGAAACTAGGTAGCACTTGGGAGGCCAAGGCAGGAGAATCAGGAGTTAAAGCAGCCTGGGTGACATACCAAGGTCAGGGTAGGCTACACAGTGAAACCCTATTCTCAAAAAACAAAAACAAGATGAAAGATAATAAGCACTGGCAACTACTATTTGCTAAGAAAAAGAAACCTCTGTGCACTGTTGATGCAAATGTAGTATCATATGGTAATTATGGAAAACTATATGGTAGTTCCTCAAAATACTAAAAATAGAATTGCCATATGATCCAGCAAGAATGGATGATGAGAGAAATAAAATGTAACTGATACACCCAATGAAATATTGTTGTTGTTGTTGTTAGGTGCCGTCAAGTCGGTATCCGACTCATAGCGACCCTCATAGGGTTTTCAATGGCTGACTGTTTCGGAATTGCCTTGGGAGTGGATTGCCAGGCCCTTCTCCCATTTTTGCGGTGCTGGGAATTGAACTCGGGGCCTCAGAGACTGCAGCGCAGCGCTCTACCCACTGAGCTAAATCCCAGCCCAATGAAATATTATTCAGCCTTAAAAAGGAAGGAAACTCTCACATAGGCTACAAATGGGTGAACCTTGAAAACATTATACAAAGTAAAACAGGCCAAATCACAAGAAGACAAATATTGTATAAGTCTAGTTATTTGAAGTACACAAACTAGTCAAATTCATGGAGACAAAAAGTAAAATGATTGTTGATAGGATCTGGGAGGTGAGAATGGTGGGTTACTGTGCAATGCATACAGAGTTCCTGTTTGGGAAGATGAGAAAGTTCTGGAAATGCATGGTGTGATAGTTTAATAACAACATGAATATATTTACTGCCACTGAACTTAGAAAGGGTTAACATGGCAACTTTTAAATTACATACATTTTACCACAATAAAAATAACTTTTAACATTCTTTTTTAATATAAAGATGTTTTCAAAAGAAATAGCACAGCAAGTTTGTGGTATATGGGGGGAAAAAAGATGACATTGTAGGAAAACAATAGAAATGCTAATAAGCACACCCTCAACCTGCACGCACTCTGGAATTTAGACCAGCTGTAGTCTGGACAGTACCAGTGGCTGAGAGCTCTGAACAGAAGGAAGGACAGGTGCTGGCCACGCAATGGCCCTTTCAAGGAGCAAGATCTCCATTCCTCTGGCCCATTCTAAGTTCTTCCACCGTAACTGAGTTTCTTGTTCTTGCATTCTTTCTTCCTCAATGTACACACCAGATCACCTTGCTCTGGCTGTATCAAGCACACACATCCTTCCCCACACAAGGGGTTTAAGTGCAGAGATCATGGATGCAACTGTACAGTACAGTGACCAAGAGCACACTCTGGAGTCAGACAGGCTTCTACTCAAACTCCCGAGGTGCTGCTTTCTCATTCTGTAATGTTGAGAAAACTGCTCTGCCACTTGGGACCTCAGTTTCCCTATACTTAAATGGGAGTAACTAGTCCTCTCTCATTGAGTTGTTCAGAAAAGCAGGTAAGGTAATACACACTAAGCACAGTGCTTGGCATCAACAGAGCCCTTGGAAGTACAAGCTGTTATTTGAATGTCCTCCTCAGCACTAATCAGAGTGCTGGACACTGAACACCATGCAGGGTCCGCTCAATAAATATGCAACATCAGTAGGTGTTGATTCATTGTCTGTCATGCTTTCCACCCTGGGCTAAATGTCCCCAAATTAAAACTGTATGAGTACGTTCTCTATCTCATGAATTATGCCTTATTCCTACATGTGTCTCCAACATTCTACCCAATGCCTAGCACTCAACTGACTCCCAAAGAATGCTTGTGAAGTTGAAACAAGTTTAAAATTTGTTTGTTTCTTTTTGCAGTATTTGGGCATTGAACCCAGAGCCTCGCACTTACTTTACAAATGCTCTACCAGTGGGCTGCACCCTCAACCCATTTTCATTTTTTTATCTTGAGATAGGGTCTCACTAAGTTATGCAGGCTGCCTCTGACCTCGAACCTGCAATCCTCCTGCCTCTGCCTGCTAAGTCACTGGGATTTCAGGCATGTGCCACTACATCTAGCAAGTTTAACATTGGATTGTGTATACTATAGGTATTCACACAACTTTGAAAGTAAAAATATATAACCATAAAAGAAAATATAATAAAAAAGAAATGTGATTATGATTTTTTTGAATTTTTTGAGACAAAGTCACACTATGTAGCCTAGGCTGGCCACAAACTCAAAATTCTCCTGCCTCGGCCTCCTGAGTGCTGATATTACAGGTTTATGCCACCACACTTGGCTCTAATTTTTTTAATCCTTAAAAACAGACAAAATATATTTTGCATATTTTACTTGCGTTCTTTAGTTTATTAAAAGCTTTAAAACACAGCTTTTACCCGTATCTGTGGTAACATACTAAAATCCCACTTTTGTGGATGAAAAAACTTAAGATGAGAGGGGCAGAGGGACTTGTGCCAGGTCACAAAAGAAAGAGTACAGCAGGCTATAAGTTCAGAACTACTGCTATTTCAAAGGTACATCTGCTGGCCTGACCACAGAGGGAAATACCCTGGGCACAGACATCCAATTGAAGAGGAACATAGGTTCCAAGTAGTGTGTGAAAAGCCAGCATAGGTGTCAAAAAACTCCCCAAACTGTAAACTGCCTCAGCATGGTGAAGGAAAAGATAAGCAACTGAAAGCTGAGGTGGTGGCTCACACCTGTAATTTCAGCAATGAAGGACACTGAGGCAGGAGGGTTGTGAGTTCGAGGCCAGAGGCAAACTGCCTAAATTAGTGAGACTCTGACTCAAAAATTTAAAAAATTAAAAATGGGCTAGGGGTGCAGCATACTAGTAGAACACTTACAAAGTATGGTGAGGCCTGCCCTGGGTACAATACCCAAGTACCACAAAAAGTAAAAAATAAAAAAAAAGCCATTGAACAAGTGCCAGAGCCCCAGAAATACACGTGACCTCAGCTGGAAGAGCTACATCTAGAGACAGACTTTAATTTACAAGCACCAAGATATAAAGTTTGTGAGTGTCTAGTTTTTCTTTTTACTAGAAAAAAAAATAGATATCACCTGCCTTTACCATTGCTAAACAGTTTCAGGGACAAAGTCCAAAAGTGAAAATAAAGTCACCTAAAACAGCCTCACAGCCACTTCCACAGAGGGCATTTATGCAGGCTCAGCCGTGAAGGTTTATCAGGAAGTCAGGATGACGCTCGGAAACATCACTACTTAGATAAAAGGCAAAAGACACTTAAGCATGAGTGGCTTCTAAAATTGAAAAGCTAATTAAACTTTGCCTCTTCAAAAAGAAAAAGTAAAGTTTGAAAAAGGAAAGGCTAACAAAATATATATACTTACTTCTGAGTATAAATTTAAAAAGTGAGAATAAAGAGGAATCACGTAGTTTCATCACTTTAAAAAACTAAAGTCATTCATGTTTTTCTGTCTAATATTCATCAGAAACCAACTACAAATCTCATCGTGCACTGTATTTCTTTTCTATTCATTCCCTCATAAATATACTGAGCACTGTCCATGGTACTACAGGTTAACAAGGCATCAAGATTAAGATTAATAAAACCCCTTCCCTCCTAACAGAATCTACTGTGAGAATATTCCAGAAAAAAAAAAACTTTTTAGAGCCATTGGGAATGTTTGCCCCTCCCACTAGCCCTTTCTCTGAGAAGTGATTTGTGTGGTCATGGCAGAGCAAGTCATTCTTACACAAGCTGTCTTTCACCCTACTGTACCCTACCACCAAAAACAACAAAAACAAAAAACAGACACATAGTTTTACACACAAGAGCTGAAGAAAGAATTAGGAATTCTACATGGGTGTTTGGCAGCATTCAGTTCACTGTGCAGATCTTTCTGAAGCCTGCCTGCCTCACCATCCATGTACCCTTACAATGAGCTAACCAAAAGTGGTTTCTGTTACTGGCAACCAAAGAATTTTAATAAATACAAGTGGAGTAAGACCACAATACAAACCCATCTAATGCATAGTAGTATTTGCAAAGTTCTTGGTACTGAGAAGGTAAGGGTTCTGTTTCATTCATCAGAGAGCTGCATAGTAGAATGGCAAGAGGCAAGTCCTGTTGACAAAAGATGGGGATTTGAGTCTATCCCTTACTGATTCTATGACTGGAGTAAATCCATTAGCCCACACTTAACACAGTACCTAGCACAAAGCAGGTGCTCAATATATATTTGTGAGAAGGAAGGAGTTACCCACATATTGGTTTGTACTTACGTTTTTATGTCATTTGTCATTAATAAGCTGAGAATAAAAATGTTCACTTTTGCACATTGTAAGATTAAAATGTACACAAGCATTGTATGACTGAGGTCATTAATATGTTTAGACTGATGGGCAGATAAAATGCAGACTCATTTGGGTTAATTGGATGATGTTTATTTATCTAAGGCCAAGTTCAGCCTCCCATCTGTTTTTATATGGCCCACCAAATAGGATGGTTTTTACAAATGAATATGTGCAGTCAATATGATGACAGGGAATACTAACTTTGAACCATAATTCAGCTTTTAAATGTTATCTCCCTCCAAAAAAGAATTCCATTCTTCTGATAATAGGCATGCATACAAATAACTATACTCACTATTATATTTTTGTAATGCAGAATGGAAAGGATACACAAGAAGTCAACTCAGTCAAGGACATGGCAATGAAACTATGTTTCTCATTGTCCCCATTATTTTTAAGGTGTAATTTTGCAGATCATGAGGGGTTTTACAAATGCATATATTGTGATATAGTAGAAGAACAAGCAAACAAGCAATAGTGTCTCAATGAGTATAGGTGACATCACACCCTCCACAAGTTCAACTTTAAGCCTTCGCTAGACCTATCTGAAGTGCAACCAGAGTGCTCCTTGGAAGCAAGAATGACCAGACTGCATCTTACATATTTCGGACATGTAGTCAGGAGAGGGGCTGGGATTTAGCTCAATTGGTAGAGCACCAATCTGCAGTCTCTGAGGTCCCGAGTTTGATTCCTAGCACCACAAAAATGGGAGAAGGACGTGGCAACCCACTCCCAAGGCAATCCTGAAACAATCAGCCATTGAAAACCCTACAAGGGTCGCTATGAGTTGGACATGACTCGACGGTACCTAACAACAACAAGAAGTCAGGAGAGATCAATCCCTGGAGAAAGGCATCATGTTTGGGAGAGTGGCTGGTCAATGAAAAAAAGGAAAACCCTCCACCAGATGGATTGACACAGTCTGCAACAATGGACTTAAACATAAAAAAGATAGTGCGCCTGGCACAGAATTGGGAAGTGTTTCAATCTGCTGTACTTAGGGTCACTATGAGTCGGACTTGACTCAACAGCACCTAACAACAACAGACCGATCTGGATAAGTGTCAGGAACCACCTCAACTGGGCCAAGAACACATCACCAATCTCAATAGTACATTTATGGCATACAGAACAGCGCTGAATACTCATTCATCACCCTGAGCCCCCCAGACAAGACCTGAACCTAAACTTGCAAAAAATGAAAATAAGATTCAATTACCCAGAAATCTCTGGTAGTTGTAAGAACAGTTCTTTAGACTGGCCATTAACTTTATCTCACAAAACAAAATGAGGTAACATATGCATATGTCCTGAGTAACTTCTGGAAATGAGTCAGATTAGCAACCAGACACAACAACAATGATAAAACACTTCAGAAAATCTGATCTGTGCTCAACACTGTAATAGGCAAAGAATGGGTTCAATCTTCAGCACCACAAAAATAGAGAAGAACGTGGTAATCCACCCCCGAAGTAGTCTGCAAAACAGCCCTTGAAAACCCTATTGAATAGCAGAGAAACACTGACATAGTGCCAGGCATGGCAACAGCATCAGGGAGTATTTCGTTCTGTTGTACATAGAGTCACTATGAGTTGGACCCAACTCGATGGCACCTAACAACAACAACAAAAGAATGGACTTTTCCCTACAGAAGTTTTAAAAAGAATACTATGGAGGCAAGAAAATAGGATATATAAATTTCATGGGTATTGGCATGTAAGACATTAAAAACAGAATAGCTCTACTTAACAAAAGACATATGGGAGATCTCCAAACTACAAGGTGGTCTATGAATCACCTTCATGGAAGCATTAGGTCCCTCCATGGAGTTTGAAACCTACAAGAACAGATACTTGGGAATTCTGGGTCTCTGTATTTTCCTCATCCACAATATCAAAACAATAATGTTTGCTTCAAAGCTTTATGACAATTAAATGAGATAATAAAAATTCTTTCAATAGTAGCACATAGTAATCACTCAATAAATATTACATAATATTTTCATTGAGTACTTGTCATTATATTGTATATACTACAAATGTAATTATTCATTCTGATTATTTCTCTCTCTTTTTTTTCCACAGGAGTAGTTTATTTGAAAAGAGCTTAAGAGAGTTTTATAATTAATATGTATACCTTTTTAATTCTTTTTTATTCAATATACAAGTTTTTTTCCTTTATTAGTAAATGATGATGGGGTACAAGGTAATGCAGAATTGGCTTTTTCCATTATGTATCCTTTACATCACTTCTGACAACACATTCATCAACCCACAAAGTTTATGGAGCCTTATGGCTAATATATAGTAAAATCAAAGCCAGGCACGGTGGTGCACGCCTGTAATCCCAGCAACTTGGGAGGCAGAGGCAGGAGAATTGCAAATTCAAGACCAGGGGCAGTCTGCAAAATTTAGTGAGACCCTGTCTCAAAAAGTTAAAAAATGGGCTTGGGGTGTAGCTCAGTGGTACAGTACTTGCAAAGCATGCAAGCACAAGGCCCTGGGTTCCCCCAGAAGTACCACACAAAAAAAATAATATGTAGTAAAACTCCAATGCTTATATGGGTTATACTCCCCTATTTTTCCAATATACTCACAAAGTTGTGCTGTTTACATTGAGATCATCCTGTCCCCATCATCCCTCCACATGGACCCTCCTCCCCATCCCATCTTCTCCAATCTTCACTTCCCTCTGCTAGTTCCCTCCCTCCTTCAACAAATGGTGCTGGGAAACTTGGATTTCCACCTGAAGAAAAATGAAAACAGACTCGCACCTCTCAATCTGCATGAGAGTTAACTCAAAATGGATAAAAGACCTCAACATAAAACCAGAAACCTTAAAATTACTGGAAGAAAAGATAGGTAATATGCTCCAACATATAGACATAGGAAAGCATTTCCTTAGTAAGACTCCAATTGCTCAGGAAATTGCAACAAGAATAGATAAATGGGATTACATGAAATTAAAAAGCTTCTGTACAGCAAAGGAAACAACATAGTAAAGGAAGATCCCACTGAATGGGAGAAAATATTCACATCCTACATAGCTGACAGAGGACTAATTTCTAGACTTTACAAAGAACTCTAGAAAGCAATTCCCAAGACAACAAATAATCCAATACACAAGTGGGCAAAGGAACAAAACAGACAGTTCTCAAACAAAGATGTTCATAAGGCCATGAAGCACATGAAAAAATGTTCACTATCACTAGCCATTAGGGAAATGCAAATCAAAGCAACTCTGAGATTCCATCTAACTCCAGTAAGAATGGCCAAGATTAACAAAACAAATAATAACAAATGCTGGAGAGGTTGTGGAGAAAAAGGAACCCTCTTACACTGTTGGTGGGACTGTAAATTGGTTCCACCACTTTGGAAATCAATATGGAGATACCTCAGAAAACTAAAAATAGAACTGTCATATGACCCAGTTATACTACCACTGGGAATATACCCAAGGGGGGATGAGTCACCACAGAGACATCTGCATCTCCATATTCAGTGCAGTACTTTTCACAACAGCAAGGATATGGAACCAACCATGGTGCCCATCAACAGAAGAGTGGACAAAAGTAACTATGTTACATATACACAATGAAATATTATTCAGCAATAAAAAATGAAATAATGTCATTTGCAGCGAAATGGATGGAATCAGAGAACATCATCTTAAGTGAACCAACACAAGCTCAAAAAGAGAAATAATATATGTTCTTACTCATATGTGGGAGCTGAATCATACTTAAAGGAAAAAAAAATATCCTATACATAAGTTGATATATAAAAATGCACAATTAAACTTAGTGTAGAAGGGACAATATGAAGAACTATTTCTCTTAATTAGACTGTAAGTGTTCCCCATATTATCACATATTCTTCATTGGTATATTTTTAATTTAATGTGCAACAAGTGGCACTTTAATTTTACTTTGATTTGGATTTGCATAATAATTACTGAGTAATTACTTTTTTGATTTATTTGTTATTAACTATATTTTTTCTCATTGTGTCTCTTCATGACATTGTTCCTCATCATGTCTTATTCAATATCCTACTGGAACCCCCATGGTTTCTTAAAATTAATGTTGGTTCAAAGTAGAGATGAGCTTACCTTCTGTGCTCCCTGTCTTAAGAATGTGCTGGCAAAAGCTTCCAAAATACAATTGAGAAATCCAACCCCTGTAATTGAAATCCTGCCTCTCTGAATGAACTCTGTCCTGAAAAAAACAAAAACAAAAACAAAACCAAAAATCTTTGATGTCATTTTACTTTGGGGTATGTAAATTATAGACATTTCCAGCAACATAATTTCCACAAAATATCTTAATACACAAAATACACAAAATATCTTAATAATTGAAAAATCACCTGTTATAACAAAACTAAATGTGTAAAGTTGACTTGTTTAACAACAGTCATTCAAATTACAAAATATTCATTTCATGCTGCAAAATGTCTCTTAAAAATTGAGTCTGACACAATTATTAGCTGTACAACCTTAACTAAATTATTTAGCCTCTGTGTAACTCAGTTTTGTCATATGTAAAATGAGAACAGTCACATCATCTTCCTGAGAGGTCTCCAGAATCTTTAGCTGTGCTGATTGGTGAAGGTTTCCTATATAAAGCCAATCTATAAAGAATAGGAGAGGTGATTGTTTTTCATATGCCCAATTCTCAACAAACAAATCACAAGGCATACAAAGAAACAAGGAAAAAACAGCTGAGTAACAGACTCAAACAAATCTCTGTCTGGGTGCAGTGGTGCACACCTGTAATCCCAAAGACTTGCGGGGCAGTGGCAGGAGAATTGAGATTTCGAGGCCAGAGGCAACCTGTGTAACTTGGCCTGACCCTGTCTCAAAATAAAAAGTAAAAAATGGGCTAGGGGTGCAACTTAGTGGTACAGCATGTGCAAAGAAAGCATGTATGAGGCTCTGGGTTCAACTCTTCAGTACTGAAAAATAAAATAAAAATAAAATAAAATAAATCTCTAGAGACTAACACTAAAGAAACAGATCTATGAACTACCTGACAAAAAATTTGAAATATATTATCTTAAAAACACTCATCAAGCTAAAAGAGAACACAGGTAAACAATTAAATGAAATCAGGAAAATGATGCAGGAAAAAAATAGAATGTCGACAAAGAGAACTATTTTCAAAACAAATAGAAACTTAGGAGTTGAAGAATATAATAACTGGCCAGTGTTGTGGGGTACACCTGTAATTCCAGCAACTTGGGAGGCTGAATTAGAGGATCACAAATTCAAGACCAGAGGCAGCCTGAGCAACTGACTGAGACCTTGTCACAAAATTAAAAAATAAGTAAAGGGCTAGGGATGTGGCTCAGTGGTGGAGCACTTGACTAGCATGTTCAAGGCCCTGAGTTCAAATCTTCAGTACTGAAAAATAAATACAATAACTGTACTGAAAATTCTAAGCCAAATGTGGTGGTGCATTCCTGTAATCCCAGCACTTGGGACCAGAGGTAGGTGGATCATGTACACAAGTCCAGCCTGGGTTACCCAGCAAGTTCAAGACCAGCCTGGGCTATGAGAACTTGTCTCAAAAAAGTAAAAACAAAAAACAAAGAAAAATTCACTAGAGGGGTTCAATAGCAGACTTGTTCAAGAAGAAGAATTAGCAAACAGATAGATGTGGTGGTTTGTAGTTGCTGTTAAGTGCCATTGAGTCGGGTCCAACTCATAGCGACCCTATTTGCAACAGAACAAAACATTACCTGACACCATGCCATGCACATGATCTTTCTTATGTTTAAGCCCATTGTTGTAGTCACTGTGTCAGTCCATGCAGTTGAGCGTTTTCCTTTTTTCTGCCAATCTGCCAATCTTCCAACATGATATCCCTCTCCAGGGATTGGTCCCTCCTGACAAGATGTCCAACATATATCAGTTGCAGTCTAACTATCCTTGCTTCCAAAAAGCACTCTGGTTGCACTTCTTCTAGGATGGATCTGTTAGTTCTTTTGGCAATACATGGTATATTCAATATTCATCTTCAGTACCATAATTCAAAAGTACCAATTAGTCTGTTCTCCTTATTCCATGTTTAGCTTCAACAAGCATATGATACGACTGAAAATACCATGGCATGAGTCAGACACACCATTTTCTTCAGTGTGACCTTGCAATAATTTAAAGAGGTCTTTTACAACAGCTTTTCCCAGTGCGATGCATCTTTTGATTTCTTGACTGTTGCTTCCATGGATGTTGATTGTAGAACCAGGTAGATCAAAATCTTGGACAACCTCAATCTTTTCTCCATTTATCATGAAGTTCCTTACTGACCCAGTTGCAAGGATTTTTGTTTTCTTGATGTTGAGGTCCAATCCATATTGAAGGCTGTGTTCTTTGATCTTCATCAGTAAGTGTTTCAAATCCTTTTCACTTTCAGCAAGCAAAATTGTATCATCTGCATAACACGAACTGTTGAGGAGTTTTCCTCTAATCCTGATGCCATATTCTTCTTCATGCAGTGCAGCTTATCAGTTTATTTGCTCAGCATAGACACTGAAAAGGTACAGTGAAAGGATATAGCCCTGTTGCATACTTTTCCTGACTTTAAACCAAGCAGTGTCTCCTTGTTCCATTGGACCAACTGCCTCTTGGTCCATGTACAGATTCTTCATGAGTACAAATAAGCATTCTGGTATTTCCATTCCTTGCAATGTTGTCCATAATTTGTTGTGATCTACATGGTCAAATGCCTTTGCATAGTAGATAAAGTTTAGATAGACATCTTCTTGGTATTCTCTGCTTTTGATCAAAATCCATCTGACATCAGCAATGATACCCCTGATTCCATGCCCTCTTCTCAATCTGCCTTGATTGTTTAGTAGTTCCTTGTCAATATACTGCTGCTGGTGTAAACCTATAATCTTACCATTTAAGAGGCTGAGGCAGAAGGATCATGTGTTGAGATCAGGGTTACATATTGAGACACTGTCTAAAAGAAGAAGAAGAAAAGAAGAAGGAAGAAGAGGAGGAAGAGGAAGAAAAGGAGAAGGAACAGAAAGGAAAAAAAGAAAACATGAAGATAGGTAGTTTGAAACGTTTGAGTCAGGTAAGTAAAAAGAAAAAAGAATGAAAAAAAGTTATGAAACCCTAAGGACTTATAGGACATCCTCAAGTACATCAATTTACATATTATGAAAGTATCTGAAGGAGAAATGAATGAGAATAGGAAAGAGAGCATATACAAAGCAATAATGCCCAAAATTTCCCAAATGTGAAAAAGGAAATGGGCATGCAAATTCAAAAAGTTCAACAAAGTCCAACTAGGATATACCTAAAAAGATCTAAGCTAAGACACATAATACTCAAACTGTCAAAAGTCACAAAGGGAGAATATTGAAAGCAGCAAGAAAAAAACAAATCATAATATACAAAGGAGTTTCCATAAGGTTTTCAGTGGATTTTCCAGTAGAAACATTGCAGGCCAGAAGGGAATCAGATAATATATTCAAAAGGCTGAAAAAAAATTATACAAACCAAGAATTCAACAAAACTATCCTTCAAACGTGAAAGAGAAATTAAGACTTTCACAGACACACAAAGCTAAATGTGTACATCACCAATAGAGATTGGGTTTACACTTATCTTTGCCTTATTCATTTCACTGCCTAGTTACTGTATGCCAAGCACCATAATGAGTGCTAGAGGCCACGGTAAAGATGACGATCTCTGTCCTCCAAGATCTCATTGTCTGGTAGGAAATATAAATAGATGAGTTGGCAAATGTCAGCAAATGGAGGAAAGCATTCCACCAGAGAAAAACCACAAAGACCCAGGCAAGCAGATATGAAGTAACAGAATGTCTGAGAAGCCCCAAGTTATCTGAAAAGGCCCATGGCATGGTACAGACTTGATAAATTCTTCCCATCATATTCCCAGGAATAACTAGATCAGAAGGTAGGTGTGAGAGATGAGATTGAAAGGACAAGTGGAGACCAGGTTGAAAAAGGTCTCAGGCTTTAGAGTTAAATTTCTCTTTAAGGATACCAAGTTGCAGTCACAGATTAACATTACATATACATGAGTGACCAAAAGGCTTGTGGCTGCTCTTCAATGGTTTTAGAGGATCCCTATCCCCCATTTTCAGCACAGTACGTATACTTAAGGAGTTCAAAGATCACTTGTTAAATGATTTAGTTAAATTTCTTTGCAATCGAAAATATTCAATACAGAAAATATTTTCCCTACCTTCTTATACCTCTATGGACTGGAGATGGGAACTAAATCTCCTATATGTATGTTTGTACATGTGTGGATGCATGTATATGTAAGCATATACACCACATGCAAAAGGATACTCAGAAAATACTGCATCACACAAGCTGTGATTTTAGTCAAAATAGCTACCGAAAACTTTTCCCAGTCCTAGGGATTGAATCCAGTATCTCATGCACATTAGACAAGCACTCCATCAGTGAACTGCATCCTCAGCCTCTTAATTAGACTGTTCCCTAATAGCAGTAACCTCTACATTTAGATCATGCACACAGTAAAAAGAAGCCTTTAGAACTCCCCTCTCTCACTCCCCTCCGTTCTCCCCTGCTCATATGCACATTCTCTCTCTCTCTCTCTCTCTCTCTCTCTCTCTCTCTCTCTCATACACACACACACACACACACACACACACACACACACACACACACAGAGGTTATCCCACCCAATCTGACATAAATACCTTCAGTCTCAGCAGCTTCTTAGATTTAAGCCTATTTAAAATGATTTTCTCATGTACAACTATATCCTACTGACACTAATCTTCCCTGTCTTTATTCTGGATTAGTCAGAGTAGACTTTTACAGTGATTTTAATATTTAAAAATGAAAAGTTGAGCAGTCACATACTCTTGGGAGAGATGAACTCTTCAGTTCTCAAGGCAAGTGTAGGTGAGGGATTAATAAAAGTCTCTCCTACATCATATTCTAACCAATATTTCTTTCTGCCACTTTTGGAAGAAGTGAGTCCTGAGAAAAAGCACGCTCATGGTTTGTCCACATATCAAAGAATAACAGGGCAGTAAAAAGGGTCATGCCCTGGCCATCAACAAAATGAGAGTTTATCCTATTATATTTTAAGACTGTCAAAGAAGAAAATGTCTCACTCTCCTTCAATAACTCATTGACAAAGCACATCAGACATTTTATTCTTACTCCCCGTAGCTAACCTAAACCCCTCTCACTAGGATCCGCTTCCATTTAAGTTCCTCTGCAAAACACAGCAGGTTGCACAACAACATATAGTTTAATTTCAGCTTTGTAAAGAAAAAAAAAGGGAAAGAAAAAATAGTGGGATATGGAGATGGCTGCGTGGATGTATGAATGGACTAAGATAAAATGTTAACAAGCAAAATCTGTGGGCATTAGAATTATAAATGCCATTTACTTATGTTCTTCTTTTCTATGGTTTACAATTTTATATAAAAATGTATGTTACTTGGGCAATCACACAAAAATAACAGTAATTCCTTGAATATCATTTTTAGATAAATGAAATATTACTTTTTTAAAGACTTTGTATTACCAAGAATCATTTTCAGCAAGGGTGCATGCTGACTCTAGGCTTGCCCTTCATTTATAGTTTCCTTAAATCACCTCTTGGCTTTCTTCCCCCACAGTATGTAATTTCTGTTCTTTGTGCCTTTTGTCCTAAGACTTTGTCCCTAAGCCACACTTAAAGCACATAGTGTTTTACTCAAGAGACGTGAGGATAATTAAGGTTTTCTAATACCTGCCTTTCATCTCTGTTAAGCCTAAATAGAGAGGACTGCCTCACAGTTGTGATGTCATATTCTCAGGGTTATACTTACTCCTCAAAAACCTGTACAGTTACAGTGTGTATCATACAGTAGACAATGTACCTTCAGAGACTGTTATGCTGTGAGGATTATTTTTTCTCTTTATATAATGAAGGGGGGCTGGGATTTAGCTCAGTTGGTAGAGTGCTGCGCTGCAGTCTCTGAGGTCCCGAGTTCAATTCCCAGCACCACAAAAATGGGAGAAGGGCCTGGCAATCCACTCCCAAGGTAATCCCGAAACAGCCATTGAAAACCCTATGAGGGTCGCTATGAGTCGGATACCGACTCGATGGCACCTAACAACAACAACAACATATAATGAGGAAACTATGGTAAAGAGAAGTTAAATAACTTACCCAAGGTTATATAGCTTGACACCATGCATATTCCATAACTAAGACTCATTGACAAAATTGTGTCATCTGTGTAACAACCTGCGTTACACAGATGACACAATTTTGCTTGCTGAAAGTGAAGAAGTGAAACGCCCAGGAAGATCAAAGAACACAGCCTTCAGTATGGATTGTGCCTCAACATCAAGAAAACAAAAACTCATACAACTGAGTCAGTGAGCAACTTCATGATAAATGGATAAAAAAATGAGGTTTGCTTTACTTGGTTCTACAATCAATATGCATGGAAGCAGAAGTCAAGAAATCAAAAGATGCATTGCATTGGGAAAAACTGTTACAAAAGACCTCCTGAAAGTGTTGAAAAGTAAAAATGTCACACTGAAGACAGAGGTTCACTTAACTCATGCCATGGCATTTTCAGTCATAGCATATGGTTGAGAAAGCTAGATTATGAATAAGGAAGAAAGGAGAAGTACTGATGCTTTTGAATTATGGTGCTGGAGATGAATACTGAATATACCATGGACTGCCAAAAGAACCAACAGATCTGTCCTAGAGGAAGTACAATCAGAATGCTCCTGGGAAGCAAGGATGGCTAGACTGCATCTTACGTATTTTGGACATGTTGTCAGGAGAGACCAATCCCTGAAAAAAGGCATCAGACATTTTATTCTTACTCCCCGTAGCTAGGAGAGTGGCAGGTCAATGAAAAAAAGGATGACCTTCGAGGACTGACACAGTCCCTGCAACAACAGGCTTAAACGTAAAAAAAGATCATGTGCCTGGCATAGTGTTTCCTTCTGTTGTACATAGGGTCACCATGAGTTGGACTTAACTAGATGGCACCTAACAACAACAACAACAACAACCCCCAAATCCTTGTCCTCCTCTGGTCTCAGCTCATGGTAGCTCCATCCTCCTAGTCTATGAGATTAGAAATCTCAGCAAAAATTTTATGCTCTGCTCTGTAAAATCAATCCAAATATCCAACCAGTCACCAGATTGTGTTTAGTTTACTTCTCATGACTCTCAATAACCTATGACATTATCACTCTTGCTAATGCCTGATCTTCACATACCACTTTCTCTCACTAGGACCATGGTAACTGCCTCCCAATAGAGTCCTTATCTCTATCTAGCAGAGATTCACTATAACTCCACATTGCCCAAAATCTGTTTCTTACACACCAAGTGATCATGTCACTGCCTGTTTACTAAAGCATAGAGAATAAATCCCACAGGTTTAGACTATTGTTGATGAGACTCATCCATATTGTTGCATGTAGCTATAGTTTGTTTCATTTTCATTGCTGCATAGTGTTTTAAAACACACCAAATTTTTTTCACTACTGAAGATTACATTTAGAATGAATCCCATTTAGATCTATTTTCAACAATGCTATTACCAAACAACAAAATATTATAAAAATATAATGCTTCTAGGTTCATATGTGCTCAAATGACTGTAGATTATCTAGAAGTCAGATATCTGGGCCAGGAGCTAGGGACAATTTCAACTTTAATAGCTAATGCCCAATGCTTTTCTAAGTAGTTGTATCTAGTTTTTCTCCACTCTACCTTCAATTCTAATCGCAATGATTAGCACATGGCAGGAAATCAATAAATGCATTTTGGAAGGAAAAGATGGAAAGGAGAAGGGAGGGTAGAGAGGAGGAAGAAAAGAGGTAAATGGAAGGAAGACATTTATAGAAATCTCAGGATTTTGCCAAGGAAATTGAACTAAATGCCTCTGGAGTTCCACCTGCTAAGGTCAGCAGGGGGCAGCCTCCACCTGGCTGAGGGATAAGCCACCTCGGCACCTGCTCAAGCAGGGGCTGTATCCAAGTCACGCCTCATTTTGTCCACTAAGTGGACATAATTCAACATAGAACACACCAGAGTCAGGACAGAGAACGCCCAGCTCAAATCCTAGAACACATTTGTGAAAATCAATCCTAGTTTATACAACCAGACTCTACTTCAAGGTCATTTTTTTTCTTCTAGGTTTGGGAAAATAAAAAAGTTCAGGGAAACATAGATCAAGAATTAATACCCAGAGCATGCAGCCACTAGCTCTGAATCCTCAAAAAGGCAGTTTCTAAAAACCAAAGGCTCTTAATGAGATCCTGTTCCTGAATTATTGACTGGCTAGGTATGGTAAATCTTGCCTAATTATTTTCATGATGAGAATTTAATTAGAGTATCTTTGAGGGGCAGGAAAAAGTCCCCCTGACATTCTTGTTGTGATGACATCTCATTTTTAATCACAGGGTTTGGTGACTTCTGTAACCACAATGAAAGACAGGTGCCCCAAAGGAATCACAGAGCCTTCAGGTCACACTGCTTGCTTGTTCCTTGAGCAATTCCCTGGGTCTAACACTGCTGTGGAGATTATCCAGCTCATATTTAGGTGCCACCATGTGAGACTTTGTGATCTCTCCCATGCATCTGCCTAAACCCATTTATGTAACTGCTTCCTAAAAGAACCCGTCCAATGTATAGAGCTCTCAGTAAATACCATGCAATTTTCAGCCTTAAATATTATGCAAATTTCAGCCTTACCAGGTATATTAATGTTACATTTAGAAACAGAATATGAACATATTTACTTGTATGTAATACATATTCCCTCTCTCTCTTTCCCTCTCCCTCCCTCCCACCTCCCCCCATCTGTGCCTATAGAACAGGGATTAAGAGTGTGGTTCCTGGAATTAGACCACTTGGATTCATATCTTATTTCATCTTGCCTTGGCTCTGTAAAACGGTCTACTCTGCAGAATGAGAGCAATGCCTATTTCATGAATTGTCTCAAAGGAGAATAAGGTACTCTGTGTAAAGCACTGAAAGTAATATGTATAAGCACTCCACAAATGTTAGTAAATAATACTATGCAAGATGAGTCATAAAATAATGCTATTCTACCACCTCCCCCATATGTCTATCAGTTTGCAATACTGCGGGGGCTTGCATGTTGCTGTGATGTTGAAAGCTATGCTATCAGTATTACAGATACCAGGAGGATTACCCATGGTGGACAGGTCTCAGCTGAGCTTCCAAGACTAAGACAGACTAGGGAACAGGACCTGGCAGCCCACTCCCAAAACAATTAGCCATTGAAAACTCTATGAATACCAGAGAAACACCGTCAGACAGAGTACTGGAAAATGAGTACCCCAGGTTGGAAGGCACTCAAAAGACAACTGGGGAAGAGTTGTCTCCTCAAAGTCGAGTCAACCTTAATGAGCTAATGGATTAAAGTCTCAGGTACCTCCATTTGCTGATGTGGCATGACTCAAAATGAGAAGGAAAAACTGTAAACATCCATTAATAACTAGAATATGGAATATACATAGTATGAGTCTAGGAAAATTGGAAATCATCCCAAGGGAAATGAAGCACATACACATCAATATTCTAGGCATCAGTGAGCTAAAATGGACTGACATGGGTCATTTTGAATCAGATAATCATATGGTCTACTATGCCAGGAATGAAAACTTAAAAGAGAAATTGGATTGAATTCATCATAAAAAAAGACATCCCAAGATCTGTCCTGAAGTACAATGCTGTCAGTGATAGAATAATACCTTGAGTATATCCCACCTGAGTTCAGAGACCACCTCAAGAACAGGGTTAATGCATTAGACACTAATAACAGAAGACCAGAAGAGCTGTGACATGACATCAAAGATATCATTCATAAGAAAAGCAAAAGGTTATTAAAAAGACAGGAGAAAAGAAAAAGTCAAATTGCATGTCAAAAGAGACTCTGAAATTTGCCCTTCAATGTCAAGCTGCTAAAGTAAAAGGAAGACATGATGAAGTTCAAGAACTAAACAGAAGATTTCAAAGGGCGGCTTGAAAAGACGAAATTAAATATACTGACATGTGCAAAGAGGTGGCGATAGAAAACCAAAAGAGAAGAATATGCTCTGTTTTCCTGAAGCTTAAGGAATTGAAGAAAAAAAAAAACTGAAGCCTCAAGTGTCAATAGTGAAGGATTCTACAGGGAAAATATTAAACAGTACAGGAAATGTCAAAAGAAGATGGAAGGAATGCACAGAGTCATACTAAAAAGAATTGTTGGATGATCAACCATTTCAAGAGGCTGCATATTGATGAGGAACCAATGGTAGTGAAGGAAGAAATGGAAGCTGCCTTGAAGAAACTGCCAAGACAAAAGGCTCCAGGAATTGATGAAAAACCAATGGAGATGTTTCAACAAATAGATGCAGCACTGGAAATAGTCACTTGTTTATGCCAAGAGATTTGGAAACAGCTATCTGGCCAACTGACTGGAAGAGATCCATATTTGTGGCTATTCCCAAGAAAGGGGATCCAACCAAATGTGAAAACTATCAAACAATATCATTAATATCACACATAAGCAAAATTTTCTAAAGATCATTCAAAAGTGACTGCAGCAGTAGATAGGGAAAACTGCCAGATTAAGATGAGGACGTGGAACCAGGGACATCATTGCTGATGTCCAGTGGATATTAGTTGAAAGCAGAGAATATCAGAAAGATGTCTATGTTTTATTGACTATGCATAGGCATTTGACTATGTAGATCATAACAAATTATAGATAACCCTGTGAAGAACGGGAATACCAGAACATTTAATTGTACTCATAAAGAATTTGTACATGGATCAGGAAGCAGTCATTAGAATAGAACAATGAAATACTGCCTGGTTTAAAGTAGAGAAAAGTGTGGGTCAGGCCATATCCTTTCACTATACCTCTTCAATCTCTATGCTGAGCAAATAATCCAAGAAGCTGGACTTTATGAAGAGGACCATAGCACCATGGTTGGAGGAAGACTCATTAACAGCCTTTGCTATGCAGATGACACAATTCTGCTTGCTAAAAGTGAAGAGAATTTGAAACATTTACTGAGGAAGACCAAAGAATACAGCCTTCAGTATGGATTGCACCCCAACATCAAAAAAACAGAAATCTTTACAACTGAATCTGTAAGCAACATCATAATAAATGGATAAAAGTTTGAAGTTGTCCAAAATCTTGTTTTACTTCATTCTACAATCAACATCCTTGGAAGCAAGTCAACAAATCAAAACATGCATTGCGTTGGGAAAAGCTGTTGCAAAAGACCTCTTTGAAGTATTGAAAAGTACAGATGTCACATTGAAGACAAAGGTGCACCTAACTCATGCCATGGTATTTTCAGTCACATCAGATGGTTATGAAAGCTGGACACTGAATAAGGGAGAAAGGAGAAGAATTGATGCTGTTGAATTATGGTGCTAGATACAAATATTGAATATACCATGGACTGCCAAAAGGACCAACAGATCTGTCCTAGAATAAGTGCAACCAGAGTGCTCCCTGGAAGCAAGATGGCTAGACTATGTCTGACATATTTTGGACATGTTCTCAGGAAGGACCAATCCCTAGAGAAGGACATCATGTTTGGGAGAATGGAAGGTCAATGATAAAAAGGAAAACCCTCAAGTAGATGGATTGACACAGTGTCTGCAATGATGGGATTAAAACATAAGTAAGATCATGTGCCTGGCACAGAACTGCTGAGTGTTTCGTTCTGGAGCACACTGGGTCACTATGAGTCAGACCTGACTTAAGGGCACCTAACAACAATAACAAACCACCACCACCATGATTATTCCCATTTATATTTAAGAGAAACACAGTGTCTGAGAAGTTAAATGCTTACACTGCAAATCCACCTAGGGACAACTCCAAACCCCTTGTTTTTCATTAACTTCAGGGTGGCCTCAATCACCATAGACCCCTCAGCAATGGAGGTGATGAGCACCCCTCCCCTGATTCCACACTCTTCAGAGTGTGGAGCAGAACCAGCCTACCTTCCCAGCCTCCTCTCCACCTGCTCCCACATCGAGGCTCATACTCTGCAGAGCAGCCAGGGGAGACCACATACCTGCCACTACACTCAACCTCTTCTCCTCCACTACTCTTCTAACCTATCCAAGAAGGATGCTTGTTACAATATTACTAACAATGCATATCAGCAGGGAATTCCGTAACACAAGGAATGCCACAACACTAAGGAATAAATCAAATGGAGAAATCTTAGGAGCCCAGCAGTTTAGTGCAGGTATATATATTAGGGAAGTCTGGCTCCACCTCTTAAAATGTAGTATTTAAGAACTGATAGTCAATAATAGCAGTTAATATCTTTAATAATAATATCTTTAATAGCCTATCGGGAGGAAGGTAATATTAACCCCATTTTCTAGATGAAAACACAGAAGTTCAAAGAGGCAAACTTGCGTAAGGTCACACAAAAATCAGTGGCAAGGCCACATCACACACTTCATGTTGTGAGCCCACAGAGTTAACTTCAGATCCCACAACCCTTCCCACCATCCTACTACCTACACAAACACCTGTTTGATGAGCACTTACTGGAATCCTGAGCTGGTGAGCAAAACTTCAAAACAAACAACACTTTTTGAACTGGACCAACTGGAGGCTTGTCTTGGGACATAAGACCCACCAGTGTAGACACCCGGCTCATGTGGCCTGTGTGAGCACGCTCTCCATGTGATCGCAATGGGCGCAGCATTTAGAATGGCCACACATTTGGTTGAATACTTTGCTGTCACATATTGAGATTCTTAATCATTTTTAAACAAGGAGCTCTGCATTTTCATTTTGCACTGGACCCCACAAATTATATAACTATCAATACTCA
This sequence comes from Pedetes capensis, assembly GCA_007922755.1. Taxonomy (NCBI): domain Eukaryota; kingdom Metazoa; phylum Chordata; class Mammalia; order Rodentia; family Pedetidae; genus Pedetes; species Pedetes capensis. The sequence goes on from VMDO01007975.1 coordinate 28,342, forward strand.
TGATACCATTTCAAATACAGGTCTATACAACACTGACAACAGCCATGTCCCTAGGGAGTTTCCTGGGATGCTTAAGAATGTGTGTTTAAGTTAACAATACCTAATAAGAACACCAAACATAGTTCTCAAGCCTATTAAATCTACTTCTTACAATGTGCCCTAAGCAATAGTATTAGATGATGACTTATACCAACCTACAAAGACATTCATCACATCATTATACACAGGAGCAAATAACTGGAAACAATGCAAGCGCTCAATAACTAGCACATTTAACAAAAGAAACTGGAATAATTTCATACAATGAAGTCATTAAAAAGTAACTTAAAAATGCCACATTAACAATAAGGAAAGATAGTCCCAAATACCGTGTGATGGTATTGTAAGAGCCAGAATACTATGTACAGCATGATTCCATGTTTAGATGTTTGGATAATCTTTTTGCAGAATGACTAAATAAATTGTAGCAATTACAATACGATCATACAACAGAATGCTACACAGTGACAGGAAAAAAACAACCATGATTCTGCTCATAGATGCAATGTTGAGCAAAGAAAACTGGTTCAACACAGTACATACTGTATGACTCCATTACATAGGAAGATAAACAACAAGCAAAATTAATCTCAAAGGATGGAGCTCAGAATATTGGTTTCTCCTGGGGTCATTGATAAGGAAGGGTACAGAACTGAAGAGGGCATGAAGAAAGCCCTGTTTTTTCTTGTAAGTATTTTACAACCATTTAACAAGTGAACATGTAATAAGTATTTGCAGAAAATAGGAAAAGGTTATTTTGAAATATTTATCAAAAAGTTCTTGAAGTAACATTCATAGCAACTCGACCTATGTGAGGGCTGGCAGGTTTTCTTCTCTTCACAAAAGAGGCTACTGAGCCATTCCAAATAAAAGGAGAGAAGTAAAGAGTACAAGCTAGGAAGTACCAACTAAATTCCTTTTAATGTCACGACCCTCTTGAGGTCAGGTACATATGAAATGAAGTATCCTCCCCCTCCAGCAGAGAAAGCATTTCAAAATATAGCTCTGAATGAAAACCTGGAAACTGAACTCAGCTTATCTATTTTAGTCTCCCTCTTTACTTAGCTATAATATTAGCCTTTGTCATGGTATGGACATGATGTGTCCTCAGTGCTCATGTATTGAAGGCTTGGTCCCCATTGCAATGTTCAGAAGCAAGACTTTTGGAATGTGAGTGAATCATGAGGGTTCTGACCTCATCAATGTATTAATATATTGAATTCATAATAGAATGGACATTTGGGAGGTGGTGGAAACTATGGACAGTGGGGCCTGATGGAAGGCAGTTGGTTGCTGGGCATATGTCTTTGAAGGGTATATCTTGAAGCCAGCCACTTTCTCTTCCCCACCTCTCTCCCTCTCTCTCTCTCTCTCTCTCTCTCTCTCTCTCTCTCTCTCTCTCTCTCTCTCTCTCTCTTTCCCCCTCTCTTCCTACCCTTTCTCTGCTCCCTGGATGCCATAAGTGAGCAGCTTTCCTGTGCCATGCCTTTCTACCATGATGTCTCTGCCTTGCCACAGGCCTTAAAGCAATGAGGGCAGTTAACCATGGACTGAAGCAGTGAGTCAAAACAAACCTTCCTTCTTTTAAGTTCCTTTCCTCAGGTATTTTGTCACTAACATAGCTCTAATGACAATCAAACGCCCGAGTGCTGATGTGCCACCTGTCACAGGAGACAGATCCTGAATCTATGTATATCGTCATCATGTTCCTCTCAAATATCTGAAAATCTTCAGATTGTTCTGCATTATGTCAATGGCTGGTTGATAAAATACTATAATCTTTAATACCTAATTTTAAAATTTACTATAGATGCAAAAGCTAACACAAAAAAAGAAAGGAAGAAATAAATTTAACTGGCATGTCTGCTCTGTGAAAGCAGAGAATAACACATAATTTTGACATTAATAAGACTCACTAAAGTTTCCCTTATGTATCTCTTACTCTTGGTAAGTATTGGTTCCTCTCACTACACATTCTTCTCAGCTCAACATGAACATTTTCTAAGATAGGTCATATGCTAGTCCATAAGAATTCCCTCAACAAATACAAAAATTTAGAAATTATCCCCTGTTCCTTATCAGATCACAAAGGAATAAAATTGGAGTTCAAGAGCAAGAATAATTACAGAAATTTTACAAACTCATGGAGACTAAATAATACACTGCTGAAAGACCAATAGGCTGTTGATGAAATCAAAATGGAATTTAAAAAATTCCTGCAATCAAATGATGATGAAAACATATCCTACCAAAACATATGTGATACAGCAAAGGCAGTTTTAAGAGGGAAGTTTATAGCATTAAGTACCTTCATCAATAAGGTAAAGAAGAACCAAATAAATGACCTGATAATGCACCTTAAGACACTAGAAATCCAATAACAAATCAATCCTAAAAGGAGCATCCAAAAAGAAATTACAAAAATAAAGGGAGAAATATCTCAATTAGAATCTAAAAAGATAATTCAAAAAATTAATAAGACTAAGAGTTGGTTATTTGAAAAGATTAATAAAATAGACACTCCTCTGGCCAATCTCATCAAAAAGAAAAAGGAAAAAACTAACATAGTAAAGATTAGGAAGGAAAACGGGTCCATAACCACTGACTACAACAAAATACAGAAAATCATCAGGGATTACTATGAGAGATTGTATTCCCAAAAATATGAAAATACAAAAGAAATGGATAAATTTATTAGCACATACGACTTACCAAAGCTAACCCTAGAAGACATAAGTGACCTAAACAAGCCCATTACATATACAAAAATAGAAAAGTTAATAAAAAGTCTCCCAACAAAGAAGAGCCCAGGTCCTGATGGGTTCATAGCAGAAATTTATCAAACTTTCAAAGAAGACATAATACCTATCTTCCTCAAATTATTCCAAAAAGTAGAAAAGGAGGGAACACTCCCAAATTCATTATACAAAGCTACCACCACCCTGATACCTAAACTAGGAAAAGATTCATCTAAGATAGAGAATTAGAGAGCCATCTTCCTTATGAATATAGATGTGAAAATCTTTAACAAAATCCTGGCAAACTGAATCCAACAATATATTAAAAAGATTATTCACCATGACCAAGTGGGATTTACTCCACAGATGCAAGGCTGGTTCAACATATGGAAATCAATTAATGTAATCCAACATATCAAGAAACTGGCAAACAAAAACTGCATGATCATCTCAATTGATGCTGAAAAGGCCTTTGACAAAGTGCAACACCTTTTCGTGATAAAAACCCTGGAGAAGATAGGTATAACAGGCAAATACCTTAATATCATAAAAGCATCTATCATAAACCTATAGCCAACATTATATTAAATGGAGAAAAACTGAAAACATTTCCTCTTAGATCTGGAACAAGGCAAGGATGTCCTCTCTCTCCTATTCTATTTAACATAGTAATTGAAGTCCTCGCCAGGGCAATCAGACAAGAGAAAGAAATCAAAGAGATACAGGTTGGCAATGAAGAAGTCAAATTATCCTTGTTTGCAGATGATATGATTCTATACCCTAAAAGACCCCAAAACCTCATCCAGAAAACTTTTAGATCTAATCAACTCCTTCAGCAAAGTGACAGGATATAAAATCAACACACAAAAATCAATAGCTTTGCTTTATACCAGCTGTAAATAGGAAGAGAAGGAAATTTCAGAGAACATACCTTTCATGATAGCCCACCAGAAAATTAAACCTTGGAATCAATCTAACCAAAGACCCTTCAGATCTCTACAAGGAAAATTTCAAAACATTAAAGAAAGAAATCACAGAGGATACTAAAAATTGGAAGAACCTTCCCTGCTCCTGGATAGGGAGAATCAATATAGTAAAAATGGCTAGTCTACCAAAAGCATTTTATAGATTTAATGCATCCCCATTAAAATTCCATTGACTGACTTTATAGAAATAGAAAAAATGACCCAAAAAAATTCATATGGAATCACAAAAGACCATGTATAACCAAAACACTCTTAAGCTGCAAAACTAATGCAGGTAGAATCACAATCCCTGACTTCAAGCTATACTATAGGGCAGTGGTGGCAAAAACAGCTTGGTACCGGCACAAACATAGGCCTGAAGACATGTGGAACAGAATAGAAGACCCTGAAATACCTCAACACACCTATGTTGTTGTTGTTGTTAGGTGCCCATCGAGTCAAGTCCGATTCATAGCGACCCTCATAGGGTTTTCAATGGCTGACTGTTTCGAGATTGCCTTGGGAATGGGTTGCCACATCCTTCTCCCATTTTGCAGAGTTGAGAATCGAACTTGGGGCCTCAGAGACTGCAGGGCAGTGCTCTACCAACAGAGCTAAATCCCAGGCCACAACACACCTATAGCCACCTCATTTTCAACAAAGGAGCAAAGCAAGAAAACTGGAAAAAGGATAGCCTTTCCAATAAATGGTTCTAGGAAACATGGACATCCATGGGGAGAAAATGAAAACTGACCGACATCTCTCAATATGCACAAGAGTTAACTCAAAATGGATAAAAGACCTCAACATAAAACCAGAAACTTTAAAAGTAACAGAAGACAAGATGGGTAATACACTCCTTTATATACGCATAGGAAAGTATTTCCTTAATAGGACTCCAATTGCTCAAGAAATTGCAACAAGAATAGATAAATGGGATTACATGAAATTAAAAAGCTTCTGTACAGCAAAAGAAATAATTAACAGAGTCAAGGAAACCCCCACTGAATGGGAAAAAATTTTCGCATCCTGTACATCAAACAAAGGTCTAATTACCAGAATTTATAAAGAACTTAAGAAAAAACTACCCAAGAAAACAAGTAGCCCAATACACAAATGGGCAAAGGAACTGAATAAACAGTTCTCAAATGAAGAGGTCCATAAAGCCATGAAACATGAAAAAATTATCAGTATCCCTAGCCATTAAGGAAATGCAAATTAAAACAACTCTGAGATTTCACCTTACACCAGTAAGAATGGCCAAAATCAATAAAATAAATAACAACAAATGCTGGCAAGGTTGCAGAGAAAAGGGAACACTCTTACATTGCTGGTAGAGCTGTAAATTATACCAACCACTGTGGAAATCAATATGGAGGTATCTTAAAAAACTAAAAATAAATCTACCATATGACCCAGCCATAACACTATTGGGAATTTACCCAAAAGAAGATGTGTCATCATACCACAGAGACACCTGCATCTCCATGTTCAATGCAGCATTTTTCACAGTAGCAAGGATATGGAATCAACCAAAGCGCCCATCAACAAAACAATGGATAAAAAAACTATGGTACATATACACAATGGAATACTACTCAGCAATCAAAAAATGAAATAATGCCATTTGCAGCAAAATGGATAGAATGGATAGAATGGATAGAAAATTATTTTAAGCGAACAAACACAAGCTCAGAAAGAGAAATACCACATGTTCTCACTCATATGTGGGAGCTGAATCAAAATTATAAGAAGGAAAAAATCCTATGCAGATGTCAGAACATTATAAAAAATGCTAAGAATGGTATTATTATAGATAGTCTAGAAAATTCACATAATAGTTCTGACAATGTAAAAGGAAAGTTCAGTACAGAAAAAGTTTATTTCTTAAACAGAACTGGAACCCAAGCATATATAGAAAAATATTACCATAAAAAGACAAGCAAAAGGAAGAGAAGTCCTTGGTGAGGGGGCGGGGGAAGGAAGCGCACAAGAGGGTAAGGAGGAACTTATAGGTATAATGTGCAACAAAATGCATATATGGAAATGTCACAATGAAAAGCATGTCAGAATGAATCACATTAAGGTGTACCTTAAAATTTTCCAATAAAAAAAATAGATGGTTCCTCCAATATACATTCAAAAGAGCCCTCATGTGAACTTTGCTAAATGTTTTAGCAAAGTTTTCTGTTGAAAAGTATTTACTGTTTACTAGAAACCAAGAGGGCTGGGATTTAGCTCAGTTGGTAAAGCGCTGTGCTACAGTCTCTGAGGCCCCGAGTTCAATTCCCAGCACCGCAAAAATGGGAGAAGGACCTGGCAATCCACTCCCAAGGCAATCCCGAAACAGTCAGCCATTGAAAACCCTATGAGGGTCGCTATGAGTCGGATACCAACTCAACGGCACCTAACAACAACAACAACAGAAACCAAGATTATCAAGTGGTCATGCTTTGTAAGATTAACAAGAAGTTTGCAAAAAAATGGAGGTCTAAAAGGAGACCAGTTGTGAGTCTGCTTATCAGTATGGCCTAGTTATCAAAAGTTTCCAAATCCAGGTGCTTGGCAGATTCACCTGGAGCTCGTCCTTACTATAAAACTATAATCACCACAATGCATGTACATATTTTAACCTTCCCCCTGAACCTTGGACTAATACACAACTCAAAACCAAAGGACAAGGAGGATGAAAATAATCAATAGACATCCACTAAAATATTTCAAAAGCTTTCACTTATAAATGCCACAGAATGCTCTCTTGACTAAACATCATTGTTTCCAGCTCAATTATCCCCCTTCAATAAAACAGCTACTCCATGTTTCAACTGTGGGGCTTTTAAAGAGCCACCCCACTTTGAAAACCTCATTCATTCCCCATTAGTTCCAACAACCACTTTCATTTATTTAGTGCTTTATACCCTCCAAGTGTAGAGCATTCCAATTCATGATCTTACTGGATCTTCACATCATCCTCTAAGGGAGCTCGGGCCATCTTTTCTCAGTGTCAAAGAACATGTAGGTGGCCACAAAGATATTAAAAGAGAAATCCCCCACAGTATTGGTTCAACATTCCTTCATATGGCATTTCCTACCAAATCCTATCAGAATTTTCCAATTTGTACTTGCCCCTGTCAAGTTTCATCCCTCATCCCTTCCTTCCCCTCCTTCTCAGTTCAGTCCACAAAAGCACTACCTGTATCCCTGTGAAAATTCATCATTCATTTGACAAACAGCCACAGAGCATGTTCTGTGAGCCATACACTATGCCAGAGACTGGAGATACAGCAGAGAACCGTGACCTCAGGGAACAACTGTCACGAGACAGTAAATACAGGTTGGGAAACCAGAGAAGACCTGGATAATGTGGACACAGACATCAGAAGGCAAATGAGCACCTCTTGGAGGGTGGTCTTAGAAAACAAGGCTCCAGCCCAGATGCCATGTCTGCACAGAAAAGGCGTTGTTGCTTGGCCTGTCATAATTGGCTGGGCATTCTGCTAATTGTTTGATCACCCACTGGTGAACTGGAAATCAAGGTCAATATGAGCACAGGGAGTCATGTTTTGGAATGAATATAGTACTGTTTATTCAGGCTATCAGATAAGTACACCCTCAAGCCCTTTAGGACTAAGACTGAGGCTCAGAAATAATTCCTAAGTAAAGTTAGTAGAGCCAGAGAATGCTAATACTTCAGTAAAAGCAAGTTTGAAGGTCAATCAAAAAGGCCAGTGCCAGTCTTAAAAACATACAGAAGACATCAAACTGCTAAGTTTGCTCCTGAATAAAAGAAGAAAGAAAAAGATGGATAGATAAAAAGAAATGTCCAACTATTATCCCTTGGAACATGAATTATACTATTTGTGATTTTGCAGGTCATTCCTTGAACTTGGGATGTTTTAACCCAGAAAATTAAAATTAAAAAAATGTTTAAAGTTATGTATCTATTTACTAGAATGAGTAATATTCACATGAGTAATCTCAATATTAATGAAAATTTATTGAAATTAGAATAGCTGCTCATTGCATTAATTTAATCTGTAAAATTTGATTTGGGGTTTCAGTGTTTATTTTGTTATATTCCAGGAGGAATTTTATTGATATTTTTACAAATGTTGAATCAACATATCCATAGAATATACCCTATCTTGTTAACACATACTCATGAGGCTGAGCATTTTTAATCTCAAACTAAAGCCTGTAATCATGAGAGGGTAAGTGAAAGCTCTCACACATGGGAAGGTGCCAACACTCGCTATCGAGCTCCCAGGCTGGCTATAGCACAATCATCTCCTTACTCAAAGACAAAGAAAACAAACAAAAACAGCTCTGCAACATTATGAACAGAGTAAGAATCCACTGACAGCAATGACTTGAAGACATGTGGAAAGTTTTTACTTGCCACAAAAACATATGCAATTATGGTAAAGGGCAAAGCCCTACGAAGTACCTTTACAAGAAGATCTTTTAGAATTATACTACTTGGGTAAAGATTCAATTTTTAAAACAAAAACAAAAAAATGCACACCAACTGTATTCTATATGTTGTTGTTGTCATTATTAGGTGCTGTGGAGTCGGATCTGACTCATAGCAACCCCTACATATAACAGAACAAAACACTACCCAACATTGTACCATGAAACACAATCTTTTTATGTTTGAGCCCAATGTTGCACCACTACATTTCTTCTCATTTCCAGTTGTGCCACATCAGCAAAAGGGAGTCCTAGGGCCTTTACTCCATTTCCATCAATAAGGTTAACTCTACTTTGAGGAAGCAACTCTTCCTTAGTAGTTTCTTGAATGCCTTCCAGCATGGGGGCCTCATTTTCCAGCACTATATTTGACAGAGCTTCTCTGCTATTCACAGGGTTTTCAATGGCTAATTGTTTTGGGAGTGGGCTGCCAGGTCCTTCTCCCTAGTCTATTTTAGTCTAGAAGTTCAGCTGAAACCTGTCCACCATGGGTGGCCCTGCTGGTATCTGAAACACTAGAGGCATAGCTTTCAGAATCACAGCAACATGCAAGCTGCCATAGCACAACACACTGACAGACATGTGGGGGTGTCTGAGTCACAGCTTCTGTTATTTGTAGCAAAAGGCAGCCTAATTGGCATAAAGGAAGGAAAAGAGTAAGGACAGGAGGGCCTGACTGAGGCCTGGAGTAAAAACTTGGGCTCTGGAAGAGTTAGATGAGTGACAAACAGGACATCACTATATCTTCTGAAAGGGATGGAAATCCCAACCCGTCAAAACTCTAGAAGGAAACTATTAGGTGAAGTTAGTAAAGGAAGAACTAGAAATATCCAGTTGTCTGAGAATTGGGGAAAGACCAATGTAGCTCTTGTCCAAACAGATGTTACAACTGTGGAGAGGTCAGTGGAAGCTGAAATCAGAGGTTTGTACAGAGACATAGAGCAAGGCTGGTCAGTTCTACAGGAAACCCATTTTTAGCCAACAGACCACAAACAAGAACAGAGTGACATCTGGCTTCTCATCACACACTCACACCTGGGACAGGCAACTCAAAGTTCTAATTTTAGGCCCAGCAGCCATAACAGGGTTTTGTTTTATTGTCATGGTGATTTGGTTGGGTTTGGTTTTTCTTTTTCAAAAAAGACCACTTTCCCTATTTCATCTTCTGGGTGCACTGGCTAGCCATTACTCTCACGTTCCCTAGAAAAGAAAGGTAATTAAAGTAATGATGTGTCTTTCTTGGATGAAAGTAATGATGTGTCTTTCTTGGATGCCACCCCCAAACCCTCAATGAGATTACCCAAGTGTTCAGAATGTCTGCCTAAATGCCTCCAAATCTATGGCAAGAGCCAAGGAGGTAGGCTGGCACAATGGCATATGCCTATAATCCCAGCTACTCCAGAGGCTGAGGCAAGAGCATCATGAGTTCAAGACCAGAAGCAACCTGTGCAACATAATGAGACCCTGTCTCAAAATAAAAAATAAAAAAGGGGCTGAGGGTACAGCTCAGTAGCATAGCACTTGCCTAGAATGCACAAGGCCCTGGGTTCAACCCCCAAGTACTGAAAAAGATAAAAGAGCTAAGAAAACATATTCTAGAATCTAAATCATAGTTCTGTGCACCACTACCTTGGCTCAGAAGCCTTCATGTGGCTGGTTGTTGCTGAAAGGACAAAACCTTCTCCAAACCTAGGATTCAAAGCACTCTGCAGTCTGAGATGAACCTGCACTTTATAAATTGCCAGATTCCTACCACACTTTTTGCTCAATGTGGAGTGTACTCTATGGGGTCTCCCTACATTCACGTCTTCCCCAGCAATTTACTGGCTATATCACCTTGGGCAAGTTATTTAATCTGAGCCTCAAAAACTGCACATGAAAGATCTAGCTTTGACCTTACGTAGCAGGTGTCAGTAAGTATCAGACTGCTGTGTCGAGGACATAAAAGATAGGGAAAGAACTAGAACACAACAGACCAAAGAAAGAAAATAAAAGTGTAAATGGTCAAACCTTTTTATAGAAGAGTTTGACCACAGTTATCAAAATATAAAATGCATATAACCTTTGAACCAGAAATCCCACTTTGTTTACCTTAAAAGGTAATTGAGTAAGTGAGAATATATATAATCACATAGATTTTCATTACAGCATTGTTTATAATAGCCAAAAATTCAGAAACAACATAAGTGTCAGGAATGAACAAAGATAGGTATGTAAACAGATACTATCCACAACTGATGAGGGTTTTTTTCTTTTTTTTTTCCAGAATCAATTAATATTTTCACATTTTTTCCAAGATCAGAATGACTTTTAAAAACAAAATTTTTAAAAACATGCAAAGTAAAAAGAGTTTTAAAAGATGCTTTCCCTGGATTGTCCGGGTCAATTATCATTTTATTGAAATGGATCAAAGTTCAGTTCTGCTTTTAAGACTACCCAACAGCCCAGACGTCTGCAAAAATGAAGACTAAAATGAAGGAGATAAAATGAAAGACTTATTTTGCATAAAAATCAGTCAATTCCATCCTTTTACTACTTCTGCATACAGCAAAAAGAGCTCTGTTCTCTGGCCACAGCCTTTACACATAATCCCATCACCTATGTCCCAGCTGAGCTCTGCTCAGGAGAAAAACTAAGAAATAAAAACTGTAGGTGCCGCACAGCATACCCACCTCCAGTGTTAGTAAGACTTAGCATTCTCATTCATCCAGTGGGCTACTGGAACATCCTAAAATTATCATTGTGCAACCATGTCCAGGGGAGCAGCAATGATTTGGAAAAGTGTTTTGGCTTAAGATGGATTTTAGATTTTTGAGTTTTAGTTGTTTGCTCTTGAAATCTTTAGTATTTCCTTTAAAACGATAGGTGCATAATAAAAAATGCAGACCACACAGAACAATAACAAAGACCACAGCAAACTATCCTCTGAAATAATACTTCACAGTAATAATTACTATTAACATTTAGTGCTTGTGATATTTCACTTTTTTTTTTTTTTTGAAATCTATCTTTAAGAGCCAGTAGTAATGTCACCATGCCAATAGGGTCAGCTACCTGAGAAGCTGAGGCAGGAAGATCACTCAAGCCCAGGAATTGAGACCAGCCTGAGCAATATAATGAGACACCCTGCCCCCTTTCAAAAACAAACAAAAAATCTACTTCCAAGGAATTCATCATTTCTTCCCAATCATACCAGCAAAAATTAAAAAGTATGCTAATATTAAATACTGGCCATGTTGTAGGAAAATGAACACTCTCATGTGCTATTAATGAATGCAAATTAGTTTATTAACACATTGGAAGACAATGTGATAGAATCTAGTGTTGTAGAATACATATATATATATTGGTTCTGGGATGGAACCCAAGGCTAAGCAAGCGCTCTATCACTGAGTCACCCCCAGCCCATATGTTGAAACTTTGACCTGCAATGACAGGTGGCCTTTGGGAAGTAATTAAATGTATAGGGGGTCACAAGGGTAGAGACCAGAATGTGGAATTAGTGTTCTGACAGGAAGAAAAAGACTAGAGCTTACTTTCTCCACCACATGTGGATGAAATAGAAGACAGCCATCTGCAAACCAGGAAGCAGGCCCTCACTGGATCTGCTAGTGCCTACATGTTGGACTTCACAACCTCCATAATGGTATTCTAGTTATAACAGCTCAAAAGAAGACACTATTATATAAATTCAAAAGATGCATGTTCCAAGAACCAGATACAAAACAGCTTTAAATTGAACTATAATTCATATACATAAAATTCACTTCCTTTTAAGTTGTATAATTCAGTGGGATTTAGTATATTCACAGAGTTGTGCAACCATTAACACTAATTCCAGAACATTTTCATAATCATTTCCCCCAAACTCCATACTCATTAGTAGTCACCCCCCCACTCTCCTCTCCTTCTAATCCAATCACAATCACTAATCTACTTTCTGTCCTATGGATTTGCCCACTCTGGACATTTAAATAAACAGACCCATATATTATGTGGCCTTTTATAATTGGCTTCTTTCACTTAGCACAATATCTTTAAGGTTCATCCACATCATACATAAATAAGCACTCCATTACCTTTTATGGCTGAATGATATTCCATCTTATGGATATACCACATTTGGTTATACATTCATCAGTTGTTAGACATGTGACTTATTTCCAGATTCTGGATAAGGTGAATAATGCTGCTGCAAGTAATTTTATTCAAGGTTTTGTGTGGACATATATTTCCATTTCCCTAAAGTACATATCTTAAAGTAGAATTGCTGGGCCAAATGGTAATTCTATGTTTAACTTCTGGAGGCACTGAAAACCTGTTTTCCATAGTGCCTACAAAATTTACATTCCTGTCAGTAATGTATAACTGTTACAATTTCTCCACATCTGCACCAACACTTACTATTGTGTATCTTTTTAATTAGAGCCATCATGTAGGTATGAAATGTGCTTCATTATGGTTTTGATCTGCACTTCCCTAATAATTAATGGTGTTGAACAGCTTTACATGTGCTTATTAGCTATTCATATATCTTCTTTTGAGAAATGTCTACTCAAATATTTTGTTCATTTTAATTGGTTTCTTATTATTATTGAGTTGTAATAATCCACTATGTAGCCTGGATTCATAATTTTTATCAGACATAGGGTTTGCAAATATTTTCTCCTGATTATTGTTTTACCTTTCTGACAGTGTCCTTTGAAGGACAAAAGTTTTTAATTTCTTTTCTTTTGGTTTGGGTTTTGGCTTTTGTTATTTTGGTTTGGTTTTGTTTCATTTTTTGAGACAGGGTCTTGATAGATAGCTCAATCTGGTCTTGAATTTGCTATGTAGCCCAGGCTAGGTTCAAATTCACAATCCTCCTGCCTCAGCTACTCAAGTGCTGAGATTACAGGTATGTGCCACCAGGCCCAGCAAAAGTTTCCAATTTTAAGGTAGTCAATTCTATTTTTTTTTCTTTTGTTACTTAGGCTTTGAGTATCCTATCTAAGAAACTATTCCCTAATATAAGGCCAAAAAATTTACACCTATGTTTTCTTCTAAGTGTTTTATAAATTTCACTCTCTCATTTAGGTCTTTGATTCATTCTCAGTTAGTTTTGTATTCAGTGTGATTTAGAGGTCCAACTTCTTATTTTACATGTAGATATTCAATTGTCCCAGAACCATAAGTAGAAAATATTCTTTCCCTCATTGAATTGTCTGGAAATAAATAACTTCAGAAATATACTTTAAATGTCTAATAACTTAATGGAAGCAGTAGTGACACAACTACATGTTAGTGAAAACTCATAGAACTGTATGCTAAGGAGAATAAATTTTACTGTGTCTAGATAGTGTCTTAACAAACCTGACATTTAAAAATTCTACCTAGAGAAACACTTGTATTCACAATAAGGGGTCATATATAGGGAACATATGCTTCACAAATATTGTATTCTTGTTTGTAATAAAGAGAAACTAGATGCCATCTGAGTATATATTGAAAAGGAAATAGCTAAGTAAAAGGTAGTATAATCATAAGATTGAATCTGATACAAAGGAAAAAGCTAGATTTAGATATATCAAATGGATAAAGCTCTGAAATATTCTATTAAGTGAAAAAGAGAAGTGTATAATAATTTACATAGTATAAAATCATCTATGTAAAAAAATATAAAAACCATTCTATACAGGCTTGGAGTATGTCTAAGTACCTGAAAGTGTCTGTTAAAGGACTGGAAGAACATTCAGCAAATGGATAACACTCATTGCCTCTGGAGAGAGTGAAAAAGTAACGGAATTGGAAGGGGTAGTTACAGCAGAGTTGAGTTCTGCCATTTTTTCCTCCAAGGGAAGATATATTCATCTGTTATTTCTTTGACTAAAAAAAAAATAATGTGAAATCTGTGTGAATTATAAACAGAAGTCATAAGTATAGAATCATAGTTGTTTAACATATGTACATCCCTTCACCCAAAATACACACACACCACAGACACATACAGAGGTGCTCTTACCAATTTGGATTTTCCACACTTTCCCGGAAAATAGACTCTTCCTTCATGGAGGCATACTGTGTCCACGTAAGGCAGTGACTTTGTATAGCCATGTTTCTTTCCTGAAGATTGAGCCACGATTCCTCTTCTAACTGGATACTAGGAACCTTTAAGATGCTCACCTGTCCAACAGTCAAAGGATGGAGTTTGCAATTTAGGTGGAGTGAGCTACATAAAGACTGCGTCTGGAACTGTTTTCAGTCTTGAGTAATAAAGAGGACAGTGATCCTGATACATGGATGATGGCTCACCAGAGTCTTTGAAAATCAAACAAACCATAACCATACTAAGTACTGTTCAGGACATGCAAATGGCCTAGGATTTATGTAGGCTATAGAGTCCCTGGCCTGATTTCCCTAACTGCTAAACACTAAGCAAATTATCAGCCTCTTTCATGTCTTTTCTAGGGCTGCTTATGCTTTCTTAAATTGATGGGTTCTAATCAGACTCACTTACAGGCTCCCATGCAGGAAAGTATCAGGTAAAATATTTTCCTCATTCTAAACTCTGTCCAATAGCTAGAAATAAATGTGTGCTTTCCTAGGAGGAGAAGACATGGAAAACTACAAAGGCAGAATTGTACAAGTCAGAGCCTTAAATTATTTAAGAATTGAGATACAAGACAAAGTTGAATGCCTTTTTAAATAATAGATTTAAAGTATGTATATAGGGCAAGGGCAGAATATGAACCCTGTGGAAAAAGCCAGTAATAATTTGCTGCGACAGTGTAACACATTTTACCATCTGGAAAATAAATGAAAGTTCATTTTCATTGTCATATTAGCTTTCTTTCCACTAAGAATGTGACAGAGTCTTTTAATCCGTGATAACAAAGTGATGGAAGCTGCTGGGCTTTTTCCTACAAACAACACATCAATTTAATTTGCAAGCTAATCAGCAGGTGCCAAGCTGAGTTCTAAATCACATGCAGAATCTCTTCCGGGTTGAAACAACCATCTGGGACATCTTTTAAAGTACATAACATGATGCCATCTTCTTACTTCCTGATAAGTCTAAAAAGACCCCCGTCAAAAATCCCTCTATGGTTCAAGTAATGCAATTAAAAGTTTCTACTCACCTTTTTCAACAAAGAATCACCAGAGTGCTTAAGGGTTAAGAGAGAAAACAATTTGCTATCATGGAAATTTCATCATCAGTGATACTATTTTACAGAAACACATACAAAAAGATACAGAGCACTAAGAAAATTACAGTCTCAGAAATAACTTAGTTCTGACAATGAATTAGAAACTGAAGCTTTCACTTCCTTACCAAGAATGTGACTAATATTTACAATCTTCCCACTTATAGTCACTCTTACCTAACAGTCATTGCAGTGCTGGAGATTGAACCCACAACCTTGTATATTCTAGGCAGGCATTCAACTACTGAGCTACATCCACACCCCTTGCTTTTATTGAGACAGAATCTTGCTGTGTAACCCCAGCTGGCCTCAAACTCATGATCTTCCTGCCTCTGCCTCCTGAGTTCCAGGGTTACAGGCACACACAACATCCAGGCAATTCTACCCATGGACAGCCTAGCAAAGATAGCTTCTTCAGTCAAAATGCTGAAAGTGTCTTTCAAGTAATCACAGAACATCTCTATGTCCACTACAAGGCCAGCAACACAGTACCTCCAGTGGTATCTTTCAAAACTGGGTTGGATGTGAAAGAGATTTTTCCTCTGAAGAAGTATGAGGTGGGAGAAGTGGGAAGTTCCAGCATTGCTCTGCATCAAAAAATGCTGTCTCCTTCCATGACTATTAAAAGTTACTTGATGTTATACCCACTGTGATTAAATTTTGAAATTAATTTACCTTCCTTAAAATTTCTGGAACCACATTCTGGCAAATTGCAATCCTCTTTCTATAGATGACTCCTGTTGATTCATCTAGAAAAAAATTATACTTAAGAAAATTAATTAGGCAAATGTACTCTTGTCTTAATAAAGATTTTAAAGTCCGTCTCAGTTTTCTATATGTAGATTTCTAGAGAAAATATTTAACTCAAAACTTAGTTTTTCTGACTACTTTTCTGGGCCAAATTATAGATGTTCCTTCTCTATGACAAAATAATAAGGATAAAACAGCAACCCACAATGCACCTGCTAAAGTCAGAACTTATTCATTACTCTGAACGATTAGTGTGGAGGCTCAAAAGACAATGGACAATGGACCTCCTGTTCAACTCCAACAAGAATGCATTCACAGTAATAGGAGAACCTGATCCTGCCACCTACACCATACTTTCAAGCACAGATTTCTGACTACAAAATTTAGACCTATGCCCAATTAATTATGTTAGCCATCTTCCTCTCTCATAGAGGAATAGATGTCCTATGACTGGAAGCATTCTGTTCCGGTTAGAATTTTCCAGATTAGAACCAGGGAAGTTAAAAAACACAAATCTGCATTAAGAAAAAGGGAGACAGAGGCAGGAGAAAAGGTAAACTGTGAAGTGCTGTCATTTGCTCTGTGAATTACTGTGACTCAGTCACACTGCAAAGGGTTTCTAGAAGCTCTGGCTATAGTACCCCCAACCCCTGTTACAAACACTCTCACTGCCCAGAAGCTGTTGATAATATATGAAACTCCCCACCCATTGGCAGTCCCTTTGGCCATTTTATCCAATGTTTGCAGCACACATATTTAAAATGGATATTTTAAGAATTCCCAGAGGCAAAGATGCCCCAACAATGACAGAAATTATAATCAACATTCCTACACCACTTTAGAATATGCAGAGTATTTTCTCATTCAATCTTCATAGCAACCTAAAAGAGGATTAATTTCCTACTTGAAAGGTGAAGAACTCCAGCCAGGCTTGGTCATGTACACCTGTAATCCTACATGGGAGGCAGAGGCAGAAGAATCACAAGTTCAAGGCCAGAAGCAGCCTGCATAATTTAACATGACCCTGTCTCAAAATAAAAAGTGAAAACTGGGCTGGGGATGCAGCTCAATAGGTAGAGTGTTTGCAAAGAAGTGTGAGGCCCTGGATTCAATCCCCTAGTACTGCTGAAAAAGAGAAAGAAGAAAAAACGGAAGGAAGGAAGGAAGGAAGGAAGAAAGGAAGGAAGGAAGGAAGGAAGGAAGGAAGGAAGGGAGGAAGGAAGGAAGGAGGAGGGGACAGGAGGGGAGGGAAGGGGAAGGGAGGGGAAAAGAAAAGGAAAAGGAAAAGGAAAGAAAGAAAGAGAGAGAGAGAGAAGGAGAGAGAAAGAAAGAAAGAAAGAAAGAGAGAGAGAAAGAAAGAAAAGGAGAGAGAGAGAAAGAAAGAAAGAAAGAAAGAAAGAGAGAAAGAAAGAAAGAGAGGGAGGGAGGGAGGGAGGGAAAGAAAGAAAAAAGATGAAGAATTAAGCCTCCAAATAGGTCATGAAGGTAGCAAGAAAATCAGGCATGGTGGTATACAACTGTGGTGCACTTGGGAGGCTGAGGCAGGAAAATTGAGAGTTAAGGCCAGCCTATACTTGAAATCAGATTTGTCTCATGCTAAAATTTCTCCCACAATGTTTCTCCCACTATGAATGCAAGTACATGAAAAACATAGTAACACATTTTTCAAAATATACTTATATAATTACAGAAGTGCAGAAAATACCCTCACAAACAAGGCAGCTTTATGTTTACAAAGTGCAGAGGGGGCCTCAGAGTCACACAATAAACAGTAGCACATCATGGTTTCTAAGAAGACTGAAGAGCATGTCAGACCAGAGCCAGGCTGCCTCCAGAGGTTTATACATTGATTATGTGCACTGCCATTGCTCTCACACTCCCCATTCCTCAAATTCAAACACAAACCATGGCAATGCTGCCCCTAGGGATGCAGAGAACAGTAGAAACTCCCTCACCATAGCCCATGGGTCAGTAAACATCTTCTAAAAAAGACCTAGATAGTATATAACTTAAGTTTTGTGGGCCATATGGATTCTGTTGCAAATACTCTGCTGTTACAAAAGGAAGTGGTTACAGATAATATATAAACAAATTGGAATAGCTATAGACCAATAAAACTTTATTTACAAAAATAGGTAGCATGAGCCATAATTGTCAAAATATGGTTATGATTCCATAATCCAATCAATTTATGATCATATCTCATCTACATGCTAATAATCACATCTGTTTGGCCAACTACAAAATGACATGTGAATATATGATATATAGCCCTGCAACCTTATTTAGACTTTCTATACCTCAGGCCCCCATTCATTAAAATAGGAATAATCATAATGCCTACCTCAAACATTGTTCTGAAGATTAAATAAGTTAATAAAAGGGTGCCTGGCACCTAGTTAGTGCCCCAAAATGTTATGTGCTACAATTGCATGTAGCTCAGTCTTGTCATCAACTATTAATTTAGAAAGTAAAAAAAGCATTGTTCACAGCACCATGGACCCACACACAAACACACACACACATATCACTTAGCACTTCATGATCATCACTAAAGTAAAGATACATTCGGAGAACCTACCTTGCTTTTCCTCCACGGTTTTGACAGAGATAACATTTTTATCCATGGGGTTAGGATACTAAAAGAAAACACATAAAGAAGAATTACCATTTATCTTTCATCAAACTGAACTGACAGAAAACACAACTACCATAAAATTTGCCAAGAACCCTCTAAGTAAAAGCCAGTTTCAAACCAAGGATCTTAGTTTTACCATTTGGGCCTAGATACGTGAGATGTCTGGCCTTGTATGAAATCCAGAGGAAACTTTCTTTAGATCCAACCTAGCTCTGAATAGAGAGGAAGAATGAAGTTAATCTAGTAAATATGTAATAATACTATCAATATTGAACAAGCCTAACATAAATCAAGAATGTTCGCTGTGCCAGGCAGTGTGCTAAATGCTTTAATTGCATGATCTTGTCTAAATTTAATAGCTACTTTGCTGTGAAGGGATTATATCATTATCCCCCATTTTTCAAAAATGGAAACTGAATGAAGTTTGGGTTGCTTAGAGTCTCCAAGCCTGCAGCGGTAGCCCAGTGGCATCCGATCCTGTCAGATCTTGGAAGCTAAGCAGGGTCGGGCCTGGTTAGTACCTGGATGGGAGACCGCCTGGAAACACCAGAAGCTGTAGGCTTGGGAGACGGACCTGGCAACCCCCTCCCAAAAATCAATCTGCCATTGAAAACCCTATGAACAGCAGAGAAGCACTGACAATAGTGTTTCCCCTGTTGTACAGAGGGTCGCCATGAGTTGGATACTGACTCGATGGCACCTAACAACAACAACAAGAGTCTCCAAGCTGGATCCTGGTGGTGTCAGAGAACTAATCTAGGCCTATTTAACACAGAGAGAATTCCTTCACTCTTGCCTATGCCATTGCTTGCTGGCTGGGTTAGCATCTCAGAATAATCATAGAAGTATACTATGCCAAGCATAATGTAGGCACACAATAAATGTTCAATTTGTTGTTTAACTTCTCCTGAAAGACAATTTAGATGTCACACGGTGGATAACAGCTACTCTTCTTGTCCTTGACAATTCACAGATTACCTCAGTTAATTCTCAAAAACCATTCCATAGAAGTATGTTATTTTTCTACTTCCATGGAGAAGTAAGGCTTGGATAAATTAAATTCTGACTAGAGCCTGCTGAGCAACCTGAGGATCCCCCAACCCCGAGGTTTCCTGCTTCATCCTGTGATTGGATCTGAAAGGGAGATGAGCAGAAAGTCTCAGCCAGGACCTTGTAAGGTGCTGAGCAGGAGCTAAGAGCAGTGGGAGGGCTGAGGGGCAGGAGAAAAGGAGCCCTTCTCTGGGAGGACTCACACTTTATGACTCCTGAATCCTGGGAAATGGACCACAAAGGTCTGTGAGTGCGGATCCCCCCACCCCCGCAGCTGCCTGCCCCTCTGAGGGTGTGCACGTGTGTGTGTGTGTGTGTGTGTGTGTGTGTGTGTGTGTGTGTGTGTGTTTAAGAGTATGGTTGGCTGATTTTCAGAGAAAAGGATCCATCACCTTCACAGCATATTTTGGCCCAAAAAGACACTGGATTAGAACATGGCTCTATGAGGACAGGAATATTGTCTACTTCAGTTACTCCTATACCTCCACCAACCAGCACAACCAGCACAGGTACATAGGACTCAATTACTATTTGCTAAATGAGTGAATGATTTGGAAATAGACCTCAGTGGCCTCAGGGATCAATGTAGAAGACAAGCCTTCCTTCAGGAGGGAACCAATGTAGGAAGAAAATAGCAGTTTGTCTTCATTTGTCTCAGTACCTCATCACATACCATGTTGGCAAACGTCAGTCACACCACCTTCTGGTAACTGCAATCATGGTGATTAATAAAAAACTTTGTTTTTAAAAATGCTTTTGGCCGGGCACACAGCTTTTAGCTGGGATTATAAATAGCACATACCTATAATCCCAGTACCTGCAGCTGTAGCCCTGTGGCATCCGATCCCGTCAGATCTCAGAAGCTAAGCGGGGTGGGGCCTGGTTAACACCTGGATGGGAGACCGCCTGAGAACACCAGAAGCTGCAGGCTTGGGAGAAGAACCTGGCAACCCCCTCCCAAAAATCAATCTGCCATTGAAAACCCTATGAACAGCAGAGAAGCACTGACAATAGTGTTTCCCCTGCAGAGGGTCGCTATGAGTCGGATACCGACTCGATGGCACCTAACAACAACAACATAATCCCAGCACTAGGGAGGCTGAGGCAGGAGGACAGACGCAAATTTGAGGCCAGACTGATTACACAGCAAATTCCAGGACAACCTGGGCTACACAGCAAGACCTTATCTAGATAGTTAAATAAATAAATAAATAAATAAATAAGTCTACTTTTAAAACCTTCATTCATTCATTTGTTCTTCATTCATTTTAGACTAGAAGGAAAGTCTCAAAGTTACAAGGACTGTGCTTTCTTGAAGTTCAGCCCTTTGGAGATACATGCCCATTATAGAAGGTCAGGTTAGATATTCTGGCCCTCATCAGAGAGAACTTTCACTCACACATTGCCCTTAAGGGGAGACATCTGAGGCTCACACAGGTCCCCAAATTATGTGTGCATGTGTGTAAATCATTACTTGTACACTAATGTAAAATGAGATAGTTTCTTTTACTGCATTCCACTTTGTTCACTGTATAACCATAAATGCATCCTGATTAACTATTACTAATAAACTGTAAGTTGTAGGAAAATTACTAAATTATGAAAGAAGTTAGAAATGTAATCATCAGAGACATATATTGATGGAACTTTTTAAGTTGTGATTACTTCACTAAGTTGTCAGTGAAATGTCCAAAGATTATAAACTCAAATACTTCACACTTCCACATAATTTTAATATTCATTTATCTAAAAAGTGAGGAGCAGTATGAAGGAGAGGAGGCGAGAAGGACTCCTGGACCAACTGAAGCCACACAACGCTGCAATTCCACATTCAGCTCCTGTGAGCCCCCATCAGCACCATGCCCAAAAGAAAGGCTGAAGGCACGCAGGGGCTAAAGGAGATAAAGCCAAGGTGAAGGATGAGGCACAAAGAAGGTCAGCAAGGTTATCTGCTAAATCTGCTCCTCTGAAACCAGCGCTCAAGCCTAAAAAGGCCACTACGAAGTAGAACAAGAAAGTCTCAAAGGGAAAAAGGGGAAAGCTGATGCTGGCATGGATGGGAGTGACCCTGCAGAAAACAGAGATGCCAGAACAGACCAGGCACTGAAAGCTGAAGGTGCTAGAGGAGCCAAATGAAGTGTGTGCCCTATAGACACTGTGTACTTCTGATGACTGTATGGTTTGAAGTACTATTTTTATGAAGTTTCATAAAAATGCAAAATTTTGTTTTCCCTTTTTTTAAGCTCTGTCATTAGCGCACAGAACACTTCATTGTTGTTTTGGAAGGAAGGAACATATGTCAGTAATAGAAATGTCTCCAAATCTGGATGGATGTGGGGAAAAACACCTTTCCCTGCTAGTTTTGAGAGACTTCCTCTCGGTGCCCAGAAGGAGGGATTCCCTGATGTTCCTCACATAGCCACCTTGGCACAAACGCCTTGGGGGTGAGAAAACTCAGATTCCTTTCTATGTCCTCCTGTCTGACCACCATCAGCAAAGATTTAACTCTCTTAAAAACCAGAGACCTGTTGGGACCTCACCTCCAAAACTGGTTTGCCAGTACGTCAGGCAATCTGGACTTTGCAGTGGCATCATTGGAATGATGTTCCTCAAAAGAACAATGGTTCCTTTTCAAGATTGGGAGTCCTTATTCTGTCATTTTCCTTTTACTTCCTGAAAGTCAAGGTCAGCTCATGAAAAGTGGTTAAACAATACGCTTAATGTGAAATGTCAACCCTCATTCTAAACTTTCCCTGTTCAAAGCATCGAATGAAGGCTTCATCAGGTTTTATAGTGGTTCTCTGATTTTGGCAGTCCATGCAAGAAGGGAGTTTGAAACTTGTTCTATACTCTTAATGATTGTCTGCCCATGTCCTGCCTGAAATACCATGATTGTTTATGAAAAGTATCTTTAATAAAATTGGATACAGTTTGAAATAAAATAAGGTAAAATAAAGGTGAAAACTCTCTTGTTATTCTTCATTTGAATTTTCTAAGTACATGCTATGCCAAATACTGTGCCAAGCACTGCAGATATACCAGTAATAATGAAACAAAAAAAAAATTTGTAGCCTCCTACAGAGTTTGTATGTTAGTTAGAGAAACAATCAAATAATAAGTAAATATAAGCTCAGAAGAAAATAAATCAGACAAGAAGAGAATCATGGAAGGGAGCAATGTAAAATACTTTAGTGTCACTCATTAGATAATGCTTATAAATAACAAAAGTAAAATGGAAATCTTATTAAGTGAACACAATAGAAATGAACTACTCACTCTACTACATAATCATTTGCAAAATTCAAGTCATTTTCCTCCTTTACAAATACTTTTGGAGTTGGATAGACATGAGCCTCAAGTTCCCATACAAGAATAGTAAGAGAAATTATGTGCAATACCTAAATACCATGACAGGAATGGCACATAGTTTCACTTATTTAAAAAATCAAAGGTGTATGGAACTGAGGGTCCCCCTGTTTGGCTCTACTTGAAATGATCTGATGCCATCTGGTGGTAACTTGAATATTCATGTTTTAATTCACAAAAATGTATCTAAAGTCAAATGATAAGGGATCAAGAGCAGAGTTGCTCACCACTAGGAACACCAACCTGAGAAGATAGGAAAAAGGTGGCCAGGTTTTTCTGAGCAGGTTTTCAAATACCCTGTGACCAGTGATCAAGCCAGATCAGGATGTAACCAACAGAAGACTTACTGAGCATCTACTGTGTCTAGGCAGGACTTGTAGTATACAGAGGTTGCCTTGCACATGATCTCATTTAGTCCTCTCCCAAAACAAGGAAACCTATCAACAAGCATTAGATACAGAGTCTTTTTGTTAAAGAACTAAGCATACATCCTGCATACAAGCAAAGTCAGGCTGAGACTCTCCAGTCCTCACTCCACACTAGAGACTCTCCTGGAAGCAAAATGGTCTGATGACCCAGATTTCTGCCAAAAGCCATTCTCTTCTTTGAACAGGGCTCAACAGCTCACAAACTGCAGTGCACAAAAGAACTATCCCATAAGGCTGCATCCACCAGGTATACTATAAACTTTATGGGTGACTTAAGGGATTTTTCAAGGCACATTTGACTTCATTTTGATCTTCCTTATGATGTTTCTTTCTTCATAGGATGAGTAAGCTAACTCCCTTTTCCAAAGACATAAATCTACTGCAAAAAATCACTATATATAATCACATGTTGCACACTGGGCACTTCTGGGGGTGCCAGAAAATGTATACACATCTTAAGAGATATCATCTATGTATTACTTTTCAAAGTTGAATTGAATTGAATTACAGCAGTAAAGTGTGAATCTAATGTTTGCTCAAAAGGTGGCGTTAATCAAATGAATGCTAGCGCCACCATGTGACAAGCAGGACAGTCAAAGAAAATGGTGAAGGCCTGGTTGTCATTGAAGGACTACAAGACCATTTTGAAGTTGCCCTTGAAATTCGAGAATGTTGTGGAAGTACAATGACAATAGAGGTGTGAGTGTGCAACAGAACCTCCAATGCACCTAAGAATCGCACACATTCATGATAAGTTTAAGACAAATGGTTCTGCATGATGTGCTCAAGGGAAGGTCCAGGAGGCCTCTGAGCAACAAGTCCTGCTGCTTCTGCTGTAGTGTTGGAACAGTTTACTTGTTCACCACAGAAGTCTACCAAACAATGTGCATGTGAGAAAAGAGTCAGTAGAACAAGCATATGATGTGTCCTTGAAACAGCAAAATGGAGAAGTTTTCATCCCAAGATGGGTATACATGTTTTGGCACCCCGTGTACATATAAGAGTCTAACAAAGGTAAAAGTACACTCTCCTAAGGTTGTCATATACCTGTTTTCATTCATTTTTTTTACATGTTAAAAGAGGCCAAAATCTTCATGATGCTAAAGAAAAATACACATTAAAATGTACACATAATTATGAAAAGTGAAAGGCTAAAAAGTTGAGTTCATCTACTTCTAAGAATGTTTAATATATTTGTGGGTAAAGCTTTATGAAGATGTGACATTCACTTTTCTTATTTGATTGAGGAATTCATAATTCAGAAAGCCTACTCTTGACAGTAAAGAGTTTTAAAATATCAACCTTCTGAAAAGCTCACAAGTCCATGCCTGCCTCTCACAAATTTCCCACAAAAGGGCCAATGATCTCAAAGGAGTCAGTGTGTACCAACTTTCAAGGGGGGTTATCCAAGGAACATAAGGCAGCAGGTGAGCTGACAGATCTGTCTGATTAGGATTGCAAAGAAGGCCATGATGACCTAAAACAAATCTGGTACATTAACATATAAGTATTTGCTTTATAAGCTTTAAGGGAATCTGCTACCCAGGCTGCTTCCAAACATATTATATGCAAAGGGGCTGGGCTACTGAAAAGAGATTTGGTATTTAGCTACACAGACAAATCACCATGGGCTGCCAAATCCCTTCAAAGGCCTCTGTAGAACAGTCTATCTCATACAAAAAACAAAGTTGATTTTATATCAAGATCAAATGAGTCCTCAATTAATCAAACCTTCAATGATCTGTTAAGGCTGGTGATAAACATCTGTAATCCCAGTATAGAAGAGGATTGTGAGTTCTAGGCTAGCCTGGGCTACACAACAGCAAGACTCTGTCAAAAAAAAAAAAAAAAAAAGGCAAGGAACCAAGATATGCAAATCACTCAAAAGTCCTTCTGCCCAGGACAAGCTATGATTCTAAGCAAAGACCAACCAACATCAAATCAGCCTCTTTCTGTCAAAAATTTCCCCAAAATCAGTAATGATATAGTGAAGTATCTTGAAACGATAGTTTATAATTCTCTTTTGTCAACTTTTAAATGTATGCATAAACCCGCTGTCTTATTTATTTATTTATTTATTTAGGCAGTGTCTTGCTACGTAGCAGAGGCTAGCCTCAAGCTTGAAACTTGCAATCCTTCTGCCTCAGCTGCCCAAATGCTGGAATTACAGGTATGCACTGCCCTACCCAGAACCCAATACTTCTTAAGACACAGTGAAAGCCTTCTCTTCAAAAGCACCATGATCCAGAAAGACAAACTGAGAACTGTCCCACTCACTCTGGAGCAGACTGAGACATGACAATTAAATGCACTGTGGAATCCTGGATTGAATACTAAACTAGAAAAAGGATATAAGTGGACATATAGCAAAAATTAAATAAAGTCACCAAGTTAATAGTATTCCATCAATGTTCATTTCCTGGTTTTAAAATGAGGGGCTGGGAGTGCAGCTCAGTGATAAGAGTATGTACTTTGAATGTGCAAGGCCTGGGTTCATTCCCCAGCACATAACAATAACAATAACAATAACAATAATAATAGCAATAGCAATAACAACAACAACAATAAATAGAAATAAATATATACTGTGGTTTGGGGAAGCTGGGAAAGGGAACTTTCTGGTTTTTACAATGCTTTGTAAGTCAAAATATTTCTAAATAAGAAGCTTAAAAATACAACCAAATTTTTTCAATACATATAGAATGTTGAAAAATTGAGTTTTAGTGTCCAAGAGATCTGAATTTGAAGTCCATCTGTAAGAGGCTGGGGCAAATTACATTGCTCAGCCCTAGTTTCTTCAGCTGTAAAACAAAAATAAATGCCTACTTCAAAGAGTTGTTATATAAATGATAAGGACTTCTGCTGGCATTACATGAAGTATAATACCAGCGCCATGCAGGTACTCAATAAATGGTAGGTAGTTGTGGTACTACAGAATGACTAAAAATTATTAGAAGGTAAAATTTCCAATTTTCCTAGACTAGTAAAGTCTCACAAGCTCATGCTTTACCAATTTGGAATTTGGAGTAGATACAACTGGGTTCCTGGCACTTTCCTTCACACTCAAATTCAGGAAAGCACTGTATCGGAGAAGAAAAGAAGTAGAGAAAGTATTCACTCCTTTTTTTAAAAAGGCAATAAACTATTCTAGATACTTTTAAAACTATCATAATTTTATAGTTAAAACACAGATGTGGAGGTGCATGTCTGTTATCCCAGCACTCAGGAGGCAGAGACAGGAGGATTGTGAGTTCAACTACACAACAGCAAGACACTATAGCCAAAAAAAAAAAGAATGTACTTTGCCCCACACTATATGCCTGCAATGTGCCATTGAAAAAGCATTTGTCACAAAACTCAACATATTCTTCTCCCTTGACAGTAAGCTACTTGAGGACAGGGTCATGTTTTATCTATCTTCAAATCTCTCAGGAACAAAATGGTACATACTAAATTATCATGAATGACAATTAATAGACATAATGAACGTGTAACTATTAGTGCTTTGATGGCTAAAAACCTTCTTTCATATACTAAGCCACAATCTCCACTAGGTATATTGCTAAGCTGTGGTTGTTGTTCTTAGGTGCTGTCTAGTGAGTCCAACTCATGGCAACTCTATGTACAACACATGCAACACTCTCCAACACTATGCCATGCCTGGAACTATGTCAGTGCCTCTCTGCTTTTCATAGGGTTTTCAATGGTTGATTGTTTCTGGACTGTTTCCGGAGTGGGCTGCCAGATCCTTCTCCCAAGCCCAGTATTCCCAGGCAGGCTCCTATCCAAGTACTAACCAGGCCTGACCCTGCTTAGCTTCCGAGATCTGGTAGGACAGGATGCCAGGGTGATAAGGCTGTAGACAAGTTGCTAAGTACACTTTAAAATTATTTAAATTGCAGAGACAGGCACACACCTGTAATCCCAATGATTCAGAAGTTGGAGGTAGAAGAATCACAAGTTTGGGGCCAGGGACAGCCTATGTAACTTGGTGAAACTGTCGCAAAATTAAAAAATTAAAAAGGGGATGGAGGTGCAGCTTAATAGTAGAGCACTTGCTAAGTACACACAGGTTTTGGGTTCAACCCCATAGTACCAAAAAAAATTAACTAATTAATTAATAAGATTATTTAAATTGCACTTAAAAATAAGTTGTCATTCAAATGTGCATTATTTGTGCTTACTCTCTCCCTTATTATTCCAAACTATTAAAGATTTCTGCAGACTGTGTCCCTCAACTTTTTACCTTGAAGTTCATGAAATAAACATATAAATTATTATTACATTAGTAATACTTTAATAGTACCTATTCTGCCCCAACATTAAGCTAGGTATATTACATATATGTATGTGCATTATCCGAGTGCACTTCCTCAATAACTCCAGAAGAAGACTATAATTGGTCTTATTTTGTAGGTGAGGAAACTGAGAAACAGAAAACTGAATTGGCCTATTCATGCACCCATGGCTGTCAGCACTCCAACTCACACCTCATCTTCTAGGAGAAGTGAGGATGGGAAGATAAAAGTGAAGACTAGTACATGTGGGAAAGATCAATAGCCGTCATGTTACACACTGGGCCAATGGTTTATCAAATCATTTACTTACGAGATGCAGGTTCACTCTAAATATTTCTGGAGCTCTACAGGGAGAGATGTTCCACACATGTGTCAGATTTGCAAAGGATATGAGATAGGATCAGAAATGGAAACATTATTAATTACCCAATCAACTTTCTACTCTAAATGGAAATAGCCATTCATAAATCCCCTTTACAAGCTTAAGAGTAAACACTCAGGCCATTTCATTCAGCATATCAGGCTCCTAGCTAGAATAAATAACACCAGAGGTCATGGATGGATGCAAAGAAATTATTTTAATCTGTCTATTTTATTATAGTATCCAAAGTAAGGACATGTTTCTGAACCCTACACTGCCTTTAGTCTTTTCTCTCTTTATTGTTTTATTTTATTTTGGGTTTTTTGGGAGGGTGTCTCACTCTGTTGCCCAGGCTGACCTCAAACTCCTAAGCTCAAGCAATCCTCCTTCTTCAGCCTCCCAAGTAGTGACTTTAATCTGAAATTGTATATGGATAGTTCCCAAAAGAGTGCACACCATTCATTCAATGAACAAGGATTTGCTGAGTATTTGTTGTATTCCAGAACCTCTCTGAGTAACTGGGATACATCAGAAACAAATGGTGAAAATCCCTGTCCAGGGAGCTGACACTTCATTCACAATGACTCGTTGGTGTATAGCATATAGGGAAAGTCAATCTGAACAACTCTTTGGTAACAAAAACTTTGACACCTCTGGTATTATTTAGAAATACACAAGAAAATCCAGTCAAGCTAGGTACACTGACTGACACACGCCTGTAATCTCAGCCACTCAGGAGGCTGAGGCAGGAGGATCACAAGTTCAAGGTCAGAGGAAGCCTGCATAACTTAGCGAGAAGGATGTGTGAGGCCCCAAAGTAGCACGAAGAAAAGAAGAAAAAGAAGAAGATGAATTAGAAGATGAAGACAAAGACGAAGCCAAAGAAGAAGAAGAAGAGGAGGAGGAGGAGGAGGAGGGAGGAAGGAGGAGGAGCGGGAGGGAGGAGGGAGAGGGGGAAGGAGGTGAGGGAGGGGGAGATAAGGGGAAGGGGAGTAGGAGAGGGAGGGGAGGGGAGGAGTGGGAGGATGAAGAAAATCAGTCAATACAATGGCTCATCCAAGACCTTTATAGTGACTTTAAATTCTAAGTAGATAAAATGTAAGACACTCTCCTTGCACCCAGCTTATGAAAGGCAAGCCCTTTAAAAAAAAAAAAAGCCTCCAAGAGCTTCCAGAAAAGTCATATCTTCTGCACTGCTACATTCATCTATATAATTCATGTTCTCTTTACAGATGATCTTAAGTCAAAGAAAGGAAACAGCTGTAAGTGATGAGGGCTACGAAAGCTAAGAGTCATACAAAAAGAGAAACCAAAACATACCGTCAAGTGCATTGACACAGTGGTTCATGGAAAGCACAGTTTAGCATCTGATGAATAAACCATTTTGGGTTTCATTGTATTCCTCCACAAAGAGTTCACTGAGAAACACTGTATTCCACGAACAAAGAGTGTTGTATTGTTTGTTTTCAAGGTGCCACTTATCTTTGAAAACATGCAGCTAATATTTTGCCTGTGGTATCCACAGGCAGGTGTAAGAAGAGCAAACATTCTTCAGGTTTTAAAAATAGTAGTGTATTATAACTTGGAAGGCAAGTCCTAACATACCAAAAGCCACAGATCAGTAGAGTCTTTTTAAAATAGAACCTCCTCAATTCTAAAGCAGCTTCAAACATACCATTGTGAAAAATCAGATTAAATACTTTCCAGAGATCCTCATATGATTTTCTTCTGCTGAGTATTTTCCTCTGAAAAAAAATATACATAAAGACTAAAAGAAAAACAAAAGTATATTATGCCAAAAAGATAATTCTCAGTACTTTACGTTTATAAAAGTATATGCTTGTTTGATCCTCACAACAACCCTGGAAGGTAGGTAAGGTAGATGGCATTATCATTTCACAGATGAGAAAATGGGGCTGCATTATACAGTTGTACATGTTGCTCACTGTACAAGAGCTCCCGGTAAAGCAGGCCAGTAAGCACAGGAGTATATCCATCTAGAGGAAGGAATGTCTTTTTCTAATTTGCACAAATAGCCCCATTTACTTTCCACTAGCCCTGTGTACCATCAGCTCACAGAGTAGACCCCCTAAATGATGCCTTTTCTCATTTGCACAAGGACATAATATAGGCTGGTGAAAACCATTTCCCATAGCCACCCAACCTGAAAACAGTGATTGGAATCCAGGTCTCCCAACTTCAAGTTCATGACATAAGATGAAAATCCCTATAGGTACCATAAATAGTCATGTAACTGCTCCCAGGCAGTCTCGGAAGAATTGCTTTGCAAGTGAATAAAAAGGATGGAAGTGTAGTTTCATCTATGCTATTAATGCTGTCCTATGGATAGCTCTTTAGTTTGGAATGTTTGCCTCCCATTTCCCCAGCCCTGCCTTCCAAAATGCCTTCCATAGTTCTCATACCTGCCAGGCGCTTTACTGAGTGTCTTATAAGAATCATACCGGATCCTAACAGAATGCAGTTACATAAGTAACCTCAGCTACACCACATGGCATACAAAAACTAACCACATGAGTTCAGTCAACCCACAGAATCATGAGAATTAAAAGCCTGTCACTGGGTTAAACTACTCCATTTTGGAGTGATTTGTTCCATAGCAACAGATAACTGAAGCACTCCATGTCCCTATCCGCATTCGCAGCAAAGCTAAGCCTTACATCAGGCAAGGAGGGTGCACTCGGATGAGCAGACCACTCAGACTGAGATTGGATAATGTGCACAGCAAAGTCGACTCCAAACCACTGTACTCCTTCAATAATCCTCTGAGTGCCCACGATGTACAAGACAGCCCAGCCTGCTTGCGAGGGGCACGGGCATCCCAGTCTTATGGGTTGACATCCTGGCTTTCCTACCAGCTAGCGAGGGGAAAGTGCTTAAACTTCTCTGAACCTCAGTTTCTCCACTCTGTGAGATGGATGTCAGTCATAAGGACTTCTGAGGCTTCAGGGAGAAGCAAAGATGACAGTACATGGGGAGCACAGGCACAGGTGTAAACACACACACACACACACACACACACACACACACACACACACACACTCAGCTGGCCTAGAAAACTTCTATGCATGCTGCAGCCATAATTTCACAAGTGCCATTTATTTGGAGAAGCCTCACTAAAGACCACCCTCTGGGACTCCAGCAGGCTTCCCAGCCATCTCCCTGAAGGCGTCATGTACAGTATTTCCCTTGTGTAAATACATATGTCATCAGTTGGAACTACATACTCATTTCCTTGCCATTTATTAATGTCAGCCTTACTGGAGCCCCTCAGCTCTATGAGAAGAGGGTCTATCTGTTATGTCTATTGTTGGTTTTACTACTACCTGTAACAGAACCTGGCACACAGACCATAAGAACTTAAAACACCAGCTGAAAGAAGAAAAAAGCCTTTACCTGAAGCTGACATGTGCCAAGGACTCTTTAAACAAGAGTGTGGCATTACAGTCGTGCTTCTGCAGGAGTGAGACTTGCCTGGGAAAAGCCTAATGGGGTCTAATGGGGCACCAAAACACAGAGAGAAGTATGGCCAGTGAGGCCCAGATAAAACGTCCTTTGAGTCTGAGAAGGCAGAGATAACCTCCTCATGGTGACAATCCAGACAAGCTTTCTAAAGGAGCAGTGGTGCTATAGTTTGGATCTTGAATGTCCTCCAAAGGCCCGGTGTGAAAGGTTTGGCACTATTGGAGGGGTGGGATCTTGTGGAAAGTCCTTAGGTCATTGGGGGTGTGCCTCTGAGGACAACTGTGAGACCCCAGCCTCACTGTCTTTCACTCCCTGGCTCAGCTGTAAGTGGTGTTGTTCCACCATGTGCTCTCACCATGCTGTGCTGCCTCACCACAGGCCACAGAGCAGGGCCAACTGATCATGACTAGAACCTTCAAAACCATGAGTCAAAATAAACCTTTTTAGTTAGTACTCTCAGGTCTTCCGTGATCATGATGGAAATATGACTGACACAAAGGCCATTAGAGAATCCACACGCCAAAAAAATGGGGTGTTGGTGACTCCTTTTTTGAGCTCAGAAGGCTAGGCTAAGGCAAAATCTACTCCAGATACATAACTCATCCTTTCATTCTTTCATTCATTCATCAGATCTGTATGAGTCCCAAAGCTGTTGCAAAATGAGCTCTTTAAAGTGTTGAAAAGTAAAGATGTCACACTGAAGACAAAGGTGCACCTGACTCATGCCATGGTATTTTCAGTTGCATCAAATACTAGCGAAAGCTGGATGTTGAGTAAGGGAGACAGACTAAAATTGATGCTTTTGAATTATGGTGCTGGAGATGAATATTGAATATACCAAGGACTGCCAAAAGAACCAACAGATCAGTCCTAGAAGAAGTGCAACCAGAGTGCTCCTTGCAAGCAATGATGGCTAGACTGCGTCTTATGTATTCTGGACATGTTGTCAGGAGGGACCAATCCCTGGAGAAGGACATCTTATTTTGGAGAGTGGTGGGTCAGCAAAAAAAGAAAGGAAGACCCTCCACCAGATGGTGACACAGTAGCTGCAACAACGGGCTTAAACATAAAAAAGATGGTGTGACTGGCACAGTGTAGGGGAGTGTTTCGTTCTGTTGCTTGTAAGGTCACTTTGAGTCTGACCCAATTCAACGGCACCTACATACAAGTAGATGCTAGGCACTACTCTAGATACTAGAGATCAATGAACAATATCAACAAGTTAACATTTCCTCTTAAAAAGGCCTCTATAGCAGCACCATGTTAATCAGCATCCTATTTACTGGTGCTGACCTAGATCCCCAACTGTGTCACCTCCTGTAATGAAAGTCAAGTCATATCATCCCCCAGCCTCTCTGTCACTTTGGTTTCCAGGTTGCTTATAGATTTGATTGTCCAGTGGCTGCTGTCCAAGGCAGATTACAACTTTTGCAAATTTGGTTAAGAAAGTGAAAACTGAAAGACATTTACACCTTTATCTTATGGGTACAAATACCAAGTCCTGGAGAGAAGATTGTGGCCAAGGATACCCAGAGAACTAACAAAACAGACAATCAGACTAGAGTCCATGAGTCCTACCTCACAGGCCTGGGTGCTTTCGCTTTTTAAAGAATGTTCCCATTTTCCTTTTGCTCAAGCCACAGTCCTCGGAGTAGCCCTTAGGATGAGAGGGCCACTGAATACTGTGGATAGTGTTCACCACTGCAGTAGCACGGACCACAATAATAGTATTTTAGAGCCCTTTCTAACTATCAGTCACTGAGATAAGCATTTTACACTGTTATCTCGTTTGGATGGAACCCTATGACAACCCTATGAGTAGATTCTGTTATTTTCCTCATTTTGCAATTTAGCAAACCAAGAACAGAGAGGGTAAGTCATGTTCCCAAAGCGCCATCGCTATTTAATAAAAGAGAAAGCGTTATGGCAGGAGAACCAGGATGAGTAAATCAGAATGATGGCATCAACAGCCTCCACCAGCTTTTAAGGAGTCAGTGATGAACCAGAAAGATCAGCAAGCCAGCAGATCCAGCGAGGCTACCCCAAGCGAAGCTCTGCCCCAAGCCCTCTCCCTTCAGTTGGGACTGGATGGGAACGTGACGCCGCGCACGGCCTCTTCCCTCATCCCTGAGTGGAGGCTTCAAGGAAATCCAGCTCCACCAACGCCCGCACGTCCCTGCAGGAACGCTGGTGAGTAAGGCGGGTGATGGGTGGAGACCGCGGTCTGTCCAGAGCAGAGGCTACCGCAACAGGCGGCGGTGGCACACAGGAGCGGGACAGCGGAGGCAGCGCGGGCGCGGGAGGGCGCTCCCGGGCCGGCCGGGGCGGGCTGGTACCTTTCGGAGGAAGCTGGCGACCACCTGCTCGAAGGGGTACTTGTACACCTGGTGCACGTCCACCGTGACCCCCATTTCCGCGCTGACCGCGCTGCCACGGGCGCACAGCCCCCGAGTTATGCCCGGGCTGCGGGCGGCCACACCCCGGCGGCCGGAGGGGCGTGGACTTTTTCCCTCCCTCTTTCAAACTTTGCAAACTTTATTGTCCACTCAGAGGAACAGACAGCCGGTCACCCACCACGTCCCTTTCTACCCGCGTCCTGGGAGGGTGACCCACTGCGGGAGCACCCACGGCCTGGCAACCTCGGCTCCATGGCGCCGGGAGCGGTCCCTACCCTTGTCCCCTCCAGGGCCATGCCTGCAGATAGCTCCTCTGCCTGCTAGCCAGCACATCACGCCCTGAAACCCTGAACCTTGGGGCTGTGCTTGGAGTACAGAATGAACCGGCACTGCTGTGAACAGCACAGATGGCTGGGGGTGGGGGGAGATAATAAATACATAAAGTACCCACCTTTGAACTTTAGGTGTGGTGATATAGCCCGCCCTCCTCAGCCAGAGTCTGGTGTGACAAAGGCCAACAACTGCATTACTCAACGGCTGGAACAGCGCCTGAGAAGTGAGGTTTGGGCTAGAGTACAGCAAAAATTGCCAATCTCCGCTAGAAGTGTCTAGGAAATAAAGACTCTGGCTTATATCCAACTCTGTAGGAAGTTCCTTTGCTCACTAAAAGTTAAACACCATGAACAAGGAACAAAAGGATACAAAAAGAATTTCAAGTATTCTTTAATCCAAGGAACAGGTGTTGCTAGAATAAGCAAGCTGACTGATTTGTTCACTATAGTATTTGGCCTACTTCAGAGCACCTACTATGTGCCAACCATTGTGGTAGGCAGGAAGGATTCAGCAGCATATTAAACACAGTCCCTGCTACCATGCAGAATGAATAAGCCATATAAATGCCCACCGAATCAACAAGGCAGGAGAATAAAAAGGGTGGTGGATAAAGCTACATGGCATACATAGGACATTATTTTAGCTGGGTTGAACAGGACAGTCTCTGAGGTGTAACTGCATTTGCCCCTGCTATACATGGGCATACCAGTATGACAAAACCCTAGCCTTCAAAGAGTTTCCTCCTAACTCCACCCAAGCAACTAAAAGAGGCTGGAGGAAAATATACAACCATTGTAACCAGCCTCTTTTAAAATCCATAACCACTAACCTCAAAGAGACTTTTCAAGATGTCAGACCAATGCTCTACTAAAATGCTAAAATTATCTAATCCTCTTACCTTCCCCTACTCTTCTCACCTCAAACCTCTAACATCTTCTTTCTCAGCCTCAGTCTCAGGCAGTTACCTTGATTTCTTTTGCACTCAGTAAATAGGAAACATTTCTCCACCACAGGTCCAAATGACCTGCCTTCCCTCCTGTGCCTTGTGGGTGAACTGTCAGCAGTTAAAGGACAGTCTGTTTACTTGTCCTCTAAATCCATGGATGGACTGACAAATATTTAACAAACAGCTCTTCTTTACAAAACTAACAAAAGAAAGCCCTGATTTTTAAGAATTGCCAATTATTATGGTGTAAATATTCCTATTATTTAAAGCTACCAACCTGCTGTCACTACAAAGTTGGGGAGAGAAGCTCAGAAGCACACTATTTTGTAGTATTTCCACCATCACATACAATAGACATAAAGAAACACAAGAAAATAGATAATGGAAAAATAAAGTAACATAATTATGAAGGGATGAATTTTGAATATTTTTTACCTTTTTAAATATGACTTATTAATTATAAATATATGAAATTTAATATTTAATGATGTCTGTTTTACGACTAGCCCTTGCACATTACTGAAAATTCCCTGCCTCTTTCCTGTTCAAGGGTATCTCTCTAGCAATATTTCATGTCTTTCCTATATCATCAGCATTTGCCTCTACAAGACCATTCCAGCCTGCAGCCGTAGCACTGTGGCATCCAATCCCATCAGATCTCTGAAGCTAAGCAGGGTTGGGCCTGGTTAATGCTTGGATGGAAGACCACCTGGGAACACCAGGTGCTGTAGGCTTGGGAGACAGACCCAGCAACCCACTCCCAAAAATCAATCTGCCATTGGAAACCCTATGAATAGCAGAGAAGCACTGAGAAAGTGTTTTGCCTATTGTATGTAGGGTCACTATGAATCGATACTGACTCTATGGCACCTAACAACAACAGACCATTCCAACCAGCACACAAGCACACAGTGATTTCTTGTATTATAAAAAATAAACTATTAACCTTATATCTTCCTCCAACTGTGTTCCAAATCTCTGCTCCACTTTTATTCTTCAGAAGAGTGGACTTTAATCTTTTCAACCCATTCCAATCAGTTTTGGCCTCCACCATTCCACTGAAACTACTGTTGTCAAGGTCACCAATAACCTAATTTTTAAGTCTAATAATTGATTTTTAAATCGCCACCTTACTAAACCTACAGGCAGCGTTTCCTTGAAAGATTCAGTGAGGAATAGTTTGGTAGATCAGGTGCCCACACTCCTACCTACATGTGTTGAATGCATGTATAAAGCAACTCCACTGTATTAGCAACTCTTCCTTATAAAGAAACAAAAACAGTCTCCCTGGAAGGGTGTGCAGGCCCACAAACGAGACATCTTTTACTTGCAGGAGTTTATAATGTCTTTGGGGCTTAGAGAATGATACCCTCGAAGTATAGTAGATCTGAGCATGCTAAGCAACTTAATCTAAATAAAATGAAAAAGTGTTTAAAGCAGGATCAGAATCAAGTCCCACTAACTTATCTTGCTTCTTCCCCACAAGGGCAGGGAGATCTTTCCGCAAACTTCTCTTAATCTGCCAAAAGTTTGGACCTATCAAAGAAAAAACAGTTACCTCTTGTCTCTTCCATGAGCTTTCATTAACTAAACTCATATAGCAGGAAGAAACCCTGAAGTCTGTCAATACACCTGGACAGATGTTTTTGTCATGCACCATTGTCAACCACTTTGGTGCCATTCAGTATTCCGAAGAAAATCATTTACAATCCCTTGTCCCACAGGCCCAATGGATTTTGACCCAGGCCATTGTATGTTTCTGTAAGGCAATCGAGGTCCCCTAAAAATTATCTACATTACTCATTCTCTCACCCTCTCCACCTCCTGTGGAAAAGGAGTACATAAACTTTCAAGTCATGCTAGGCTGGTAGGTAATCACACTCCTGTGACTTTCCCCTTTCACCTGTTAATAAATCTGCATGCCTTTTCTTCTTTAAATCTTCCTGTTGTCAGTTCATTTTGGTGAACCTTCAGAGGATAGAGGAGAAATTGCCCTCCACTCCTAAGGTATCCTATACCTGCTTTTCTTACCATAGAATAGTTGGAAATTAGGCACAAGACCATGTGACCCTGATTCACTCTGACCACCAATTTCTTTCAGAATATGTCCATGGGCAGCTGCTCTCCAACTTCTGATTAACTGACCATAAAAGGCCACAGCTGTGTCCTGAAGGGTTAAAGGACCCAACACTTGCTGGCACTACTTGGGGCTGGTTGGCTGAGTGACTTATCAGAGAACAAATGCTACACGCCCATTTCAAGGACATCAGGGCAGTCTAAAGGTAAAAATGCATGTCATGCTTAATAACATAACACCTATAATCTTGTGGCTTAGTATTATAGCTGTTTGTACAACACTACTTTTACTTGTCATGAATATCCCCTAAAGGAGAGAAAACCAATTTTCTTTGCTTTGAAATTGGGTGGGTTAAAAAGTCAGGTACTTGATTTTGGAAATTTACTGGCCAACCTTAGAAGCTCATGATCTTATCTGGTCTTTAAGGTACAGAATACCTTACCACAGAGCTTTTGTAAGATACCAAATATCTTTTGTGTCTGCAAAGTGATATACAATGATTTGAACATAGTAGACCTCCAATACATCCTACTTGAATTGATTAATGATTGACCCTCATAAATGTTGGGAGATTTGAGTGAAAAGAGAATTTAAATCCTTACTTTCTCCTTGCCATCTCCTCTCTCTACTTTTCTCACTTCCTGGTGATACAATTCCCTTTTCTGACCATCTCTCTATCATTCATTTTTTTTATTCAGTCTTATAAATGCCGGTATACATAAATTCACCACTAGACTATGAAGTTCTCAAAACCAGGAGGAACTGGAGAAATTGTTGTTATTCACTCTTCTCTATCAGTGCCCCTTATCATACGTGGCACGTAGTTAATATCTATTAATTTATAAATGCACTTAATGTAGGGTGTGACCTTGAATAATTTCCTTCCTTCCTCTAAATTTTAGTTTCTCCATTAACAAAATGACTGAGTGGACCAAAATTATCTATAAATTCCCTTCCAGCACCCAGAGATTTCAGACACTGGCTAGGCACTCAGGACAGAGAGGCAACAGGGTTATAGTTACTGCAACCAGGCTACAAAATAGGAATATGCAGGGAAAGTAAAGCAAAATCTTAAAACAATTTCAATGATAATAAATAAAACTCAGATCATCATTTAGCCAGACTTGTCTTTTCCCACATAAGAAAGAGATTGATCATAGATGCAAAGGAAGTTCAAGAGCTTTAATTGGGCAGAGAGGAAATATTTCAGGGTAAGGAAACATCCAACATGTCACAGAAACCCCAGAAGGTCTACCAAAGTCCAATGCCTAGCAAATAAACACATAAAATACCTAGATGACACACAAGGATGGGTGCTGAGTAGAAAAGATAAGGTCCAAAGAAGGATAATAAGAGGTGACAGGGCAGGGAGGAGAGAGGGTATTGTTAATACTTTAGAAAAGAGCTGAGGAAGGCCTTTCTGAGAAGGCAACATTGAAGCAAAAAAGTTGAAAGAAGAAAGGAAGCAAGTCGTGCTCAGATTTGGGGAATGATTGTTTTAGGCAGAGGGAATAAGAAGTTCAAAGGCCCTGAGAGAGGCATTCCCCTGATGTCTTTGAAAGCTGCAAGGAAGTCAATGCGGCTACAAGCAGAGTCCTGGGAGATGAGATGGAAAAACAAAGTATAAGCTAGGCCTCTGGGGTCTTCTAGTCTCTATCTGTGTGGGATAGAAAGTTGTTTAGAGTTTGATCAGGGAAGAGACATAATTAAGACAGGATAGAAAGATGGAAATTTTGGGGAACATGGAAAGGAAAAGAGCTTTCACCCTGGGATCTGGTTTAGATCTCACTACCTGAGAATCAAGAACATCCATACAACTAAAAAAGAAAACTGCCATGAGGACTCCCTGCATAGAAATAGGAAGTTATTTTATACAGAGAAAAAGAGAGGTATTTTAATGAGATATATGTTAACAGAGAGACATTTTAAATGAAAATGTTAAAATAGCAATAAGTCATGCTTAGGGTCAAAATGTATGTGACCTTTGAGTTTAACTGTACTTTATCCTTTGCAATCCTGTGCTTCTTTGAGAACCTCACAAACAAGATTATGGGCCATGTTTGCCGTCAACACATGCCTAAACAACTTCCTCTCACTTAGTAAGAATTCCTTTGACAATTTCAATCTATGCACTTTAATAGCACTTTTATCTTTAAACCTATATAATACACCTCCTGGACCACCTTATAACCTCATTTTACTAAGAGAAGTTCCTTAGATAGAAAGTATATCAAAACATTTCTACTTAGTCCTTTAAGTCCTCTAAATGATGGAACTTCTTTCTTTGACTTATTTTGGCCTATGTTTCTTTTTTAAAAATCATACTGGCACTTCCCTTTCATCCCTAAATCTTAACCATGTATCTTACAAAGCCACCTTATCCTGTGATTTACAAAAGAGGAAAATCACCAGGGGCGGTGGCACACACATGTAATCCCAGTGACTCAGGAGGCAAAGGCAGGAGGATCACAAGTTCAAGGCCAGAGAGAACCTGGGTAACTTTGCAAGACCCTCTCTCAAGATAAAAGACTAAAAAATAGGCTGGGGATGCAGCTCAGTAGTAGAGTGCTTGCAAAGCATGAGTAAGGCCCTGAGTTCAGTCCTTCAGTACTAGGGGCGGGGTGGGGGGAAGGAAATATTTTAGGATAGAATATATAAACCAGCTCATTGTTCAAACAATAAATGCTATTCTTTCTCTTGAAAAGCCCACATTAATGTTTTGGATGTGTACTAAGATTCTTTTTCTTACGCAATTATCTCTCTTAAGTAGCCTGCATCCAAGTCTTGGATATATACAATTGTTCTCTTAAGCAACTCTTTTTCTCTCTAAAGATACATGCTTAAATCTAAGGCTAATCTAATTGATAAATGCCCTTATTTTGTTTCACTCTGACTCATCCTAAAATTCTTTCCTGCAACAGAGCCAAGGACCCAGCCTACCTGAGCTGTTGTTGTTAGGTGCCATCAAGTCAAGTCCAACTCAGACAACCTCACAAGGTTTTCAATGGCTGCTTGTTTCAGGATTGTTTCTGGGAGTGGACCACCACATCCTTCTCCCATTTTTGCAGTGCTGGATATCAAACCTGGGTCCACAGAGAGTGAGGAGCAGGCACTCTACCAACTGAGCTGAACCCCAGCCCACCCACCTAAGTAGAGGTCCCTAAAGGGGGGAACTCTTCAGGCTACAGGTAGCAGCACTAGGCTGTGTCCCCCGACTACTACTGACAATCCCAGCATTCAGGAAACTGAGGCAGGAGGATTGTGAGTTCCAGGCCCACATGGGCTACATAGCGAGACCCTGTCTCAAAGAAATAATCAATCAATCAATCAATCAATAAATAGCACTCAGCATGTTAAAGCCCACACTTTGGGTTACAGTTTTCTGAGCCCCAACTATCTGAACCCGACATTTTTAACAGAATCACTCTATTTACTGTGTGCAAAGGTGACTTTGAGGAGGCAAAAGGAAGACAGAGACCAATTAGAAGGCTATTACTGTAATTCAGACAAGGGACAGTGGTAGCTGAGAGCTCAGTAGTACCAGCAGAGGTGGTCAGATGTGTTTATATACTAGCTCTCTTAGGAAGGGACAATGGCATGGTGTGCTGGGAGATAAGAAGTAGGATGAGAGAGGGTAGCCAAGGACCACCCTGGCTGCCAGCTGGAAAAAGCTTGCCCTATTGTAGAAGGAAAATCCAGCTGCTTTCATTTTCTAGGGCTGCTGTAACAAAGCATCACAAACTGGAAGATTTAAACAAGACAAGTTATCTCACAGCTCTGGACTCTAGAGATTAGAAACTGAGGTGATGTCAGCAAGATGGGTTCTGAGGGCCATGAGCAGACTCAGCTGGGTGGTCTCTCCTAGCTTCTATGAGCCTCAGGCATTCGTTAGCTATAGGCAGTGTTCTCTCTGTCTTCACATTGCTTTCCCTCTATGCATCTGCATTTGCACTCAACTTTTTATAAGGCTGAATTATGTCACTACAAAATTGAACTCCTAACACTCAGTGCCTCAAGATATAACTATATTTATCTATTTATTTATTTTTGGTGCTGAAGAGTGAATCCAGGGCCTCATGCATGCTCAGCACATGCTCTACTACTGAGCCAAATCCCAGCTGATGTAACTACATTTAGAGACAGAAATTTGAATATATGATTATGCTAATGTAAGGTTATAAGGGTGGGCCCTAATCCAATGTACTGTTACCATTAGAAGAAGACATAAGCATGGAGACATTGCACAAAAGAATGACCTTTGTGAAGAGAGAGGGAGAAGATGGTCATGACCACAAGCCAATGAGAAACCAACCTTACTGACATTTTCATCTCAGATTCATAGACTCTAGAATGGTGAGGAAGTACATTTCTGTTGTTTAATCATCTCATCTATGGTGCATAGTTACAACAACCTTGGAAACCATTGCATCCTCTTAACTAGATCATCTGCCAAAATTTTCCCAGTAAGATCACATTCATAAATATTGACATTGGGACATCTATGTATTTTTAGAAAATACAATTTAACCCATAACAGCATACTTCAAAAGGGACAAAAGATGAAGAAAGATCCTCATGGCACCAAACCCCCAGTTTTAGCCCCAGAATCCCACGAGCTGCCTTGTTTCTTACAGCCCTGTCTTGGAT
This sequence comes from Pedetes capensis, assembly GCA_007922755.1. NCBI lineage: Eukaryota > Metazoa > Chordata > Mammalia > Rodentia > Pedetidae > Pedetes > Pedetes capensis. Next base: position 70,514 of record VMDO01007975.1, read on the forward strand.
TCTCTGAGCTTCAACAGGATCTTTCCAGTAAATCTCCTTTGATGCTTAACTTGATGTGAATTGAGTTTCCTATCACTTTGAACTGGGACTCCTACCTAATATGGTGTGGAAGAAAAATTTAGCTGTTGCCCATTATATACCAAAAGAAAAGAAAATAGATTATTGCCCAATCTTTTTTCATCTTTAAATTGGCCCAGCTCCTGAGACCTTTGAAAGTTGAGCTTCTATTTACCTTTTTATTTGGCACCTTTTTTTTTTTTTAATTAACCTTGGTTGTTTAAAAATTCACTAAGAAATGTATTCATTTTGTTTTTTTGGTAAGATTTATCCTTTAAAGGCAATCACCTCACACTATAAGTATAAAAAGGAAAGTTTTCTTCTAATATCAGTAACAATTAATGACGTGCATTTTAAAAGCACCTATTTAAGAGCCTTCCTATCAGGGAAAACCAATTTTGAAAGAATGATTTCACATAGACTGAAGGCCAGAAGTTTCAGCAGTGAAGCTGTGGCTGTACTACATATAATTATAATGATTAAACCAAGGACATACAGAGAGCATTTCAGATGAAATGGCACTTGCCTAGCAAGCATGAGGCCCTGGGTTGGACCCCAGCACAACAAAGGAAAAACAAAACAAAACAAAAACAATCAAATGATGATGTGTAACTTAAAGGATGACATATTAAGCCTCATGTGAGCACTTCTTTTTCCTGATGGGGGGGATTGAATCTAGGGCCTCACCCATGCATGCTAAGTTCATGCTCTACTACTGAACTCCACTCCTAGTCTTTTAATGTGAGTAATTTTAAAAAGTATTTTCCCTTCCCATATATACATGTAATTTTTTGGTGGTGTTGCATATTGAGCTTCATGCATGTTAGGAAAGCATGCTACTACTTAGCTATAACTTCAGGCCCCACTTATTTTTCTAGGGGAAGAGACTATGAGCAGGAGGTTATAGAAGGTATAATTGGTGAAAGAAGGGGAGAGAAGAGAAGCAGCACAGGTCACAACCATGAAAAAATGCAGAGCTAAAGAAGAACAAACTGAGTTATTTTGTAATACCTTTGGCTAATTAATACAGTTTTTTTCTCAAAGGATTGATTGATGGGGTTGACTGAAATGTAAATGTTATCAGTCAATAAAGTACCACCTAAGAATAATGACAGCACTGAGGCAGGATAGAAAGATGGGGAAGATTGAGGGACATGGAAAGGGAAAGAACTTTCACCCCAGGATCTGGTTTGAATCTCACCAGCTGAGAGTTGAGAACTCTCACACAACTACCATAGAGACATTATTTTTGAGAGGCATTTTAAATAATGAAAATGTTAAAATAGTAGTAAGCCATTCTTGGGGTCAAAATGTATGTGACCTTAAGTTTTGCCTCCCCTCTATAATTCTATGCTTCTTTGAGACATGCCCAGGCAACTCCCCTCATGTTTCTTTTCCTAAACGGATACAATGTATAATCTCACTTTACCAAAAGGAAGCTCCTCCAATAGAAAAACTCTTCTGATCTTACTGACACTTCCCCAGCCTATGATGGGACTTTCTAGGCTCATGCTACACTAGGCACCCAGGACTGGCATCCCATGGGGCATGCTCTGGGTTAAATAAAACTGGAGGTAATACATGTGCCAGCCCTCTTTTTGGCTTCTGGTGCTTCACTCCCTTAGTAGATTCTCGTCTGTGTCTTGATGCCTCTCTCTCTCTCTCTCTCTCTCTCTCTCTCTCTCTCTCTCTCTCTCTCTCTCTGAATGCCCACATGCATTCTAAAGCATGGATTTAATAAACTCTATAACTTTGCTTCATTCTCTCCGGCTTATCCTGAAATTCTTTTCTGCAATGAAGCCAAGGGCCCAGCTCAACCTGAGTAGAGGGCCCAACTAGGGGAAATCCTCAGGCTAGGTGGCCACACTGAACTGTACCTCTCTGCTGTGCCTCTGGTGACAGGGCCACCCAAGAGTAATGATAGATATCAAATAAGCCTATTCTCAAGTCTAAATGCTATACAAAACACTTTATACATGCACTCAATCTTTGCAATAATCTGAAAAAGTGAATATTTATCTTAAATTGAGTTCTTTAGGAACAGCCTATGAGACAGATTTGTTATTGTTAGGTGTCATTGAGTTATCCGACTCATAGCAACCCTGTGTACAACAGGCGAAACACTATTGTCAGTCCTTCTCTGCTATTCATAGGGTTTTCAATGGCTGATTGATTTTTGGGAGTGGGTTGCCAGGTCCATCTCCCAAGCCTACAGCACCTGGTGTTCCCAGGGGGTCTCCCATCCAAATACTAACCAGGCCCGACCCTGCTTAGCTCCCGAGATCTGACGAAATGGATGCCACAGTGGCACAGCTGCAGGCATGAGACAGATTTATATCCAGGGATATTGAGGAGCTTTTGGAGACATACCTAGAGGAAGTGAAGAATGCGTGATTGGACAGAGAGAGAATTTGCCCCCAAATTTAGTTCCATCTGAGGCCTTAGACAATCCTACAGGAAGCTCTGGAGCCGAGTGGGCCCTGCTGAGGCAAGGGGGCTGGGTGACCGAGTTCCCTGCAGTGCAAGGCAAGTGTCAGTAAGCAACCCCACTTTGAGCCAGGTGCGAACCACAGGCCCTGAAGAGGGGAAACGAGTACCACACTACCATTTTGTTACCATTATTATCCACAGGTGATAAACTGAAGAGAGTCAAGTAACTAACTCATCTGTAGGGAACAGAATCTGGTTTTCCCAAATTCTCGTCTGCAAAGATATAATCAAATAGATGCAAGATAAATACAAGAATGATTTGAAACTAGAATACACAAGTGTTCAGATTAAAGGCTATGGTGTTTTTAAAGAAAGGACAGGCCATTCAGAAGAAAAGGTGGTGACTTAAGAAATAATGAAAGTATAATTCAAAAGGTAAAAAATATATATATAATTCAAAAGGTAAGAAAAAAATTCCAAAAGGTAGAAGTTGATATTGGAGAAATTACCAGCCAGGCATAGTGGCTCATCCCTTTAATCCCAGCAACTCAGGAAGCAGAGACAGGATTACAAATTGAAGGCCAGGGACAGCCTACCTAATTTAGCAAGACCCTATCTCAAAAAATTAAAAAATGGGCTCAGAGTATAACCCAGTGGTAGAGTACTTACAAAGTATGTGTGAGGCCCTGGGTTCAACACCAAATAACATTTTTTAAAAAGAAATTACCCCCTAGAAATAAGAGATTTGTGTGAAGACTTTAAATAACTCTTCTCCCATTAAGAAAAAAAAATTATTTTCCTAAAATGGTCACATCAGCATTAACCTCCAGCAGCTGCTCATTCCCAGTCTTGCTTAGCTCACTAAGCCGGCTGAACTTACCAGAAGAGCATTTCTAATTGGAGTAGTGGTAATACCTCAGAATAAAGTGATTCCTAATTTTAGTTTAGCTTCCCAGTAGTACGAGTAAACTATTATGTGTGGTATTATGCATTGATTGTGTGAACTTCATTACCCTGAATCTATCCCTAAATCACGGACATTCTCTTAGATAGAGGTAAGACCACACAGATGCTAAGCATGAAAGTTAAAGGGTTAATTCCAAGAATGCAGCAATTTTTCTCATGTCACATGCACCTTAGCATTATCCTTATATGTGACCAGTTAGGAGAGACTTGCTTTTCTTTACTACAGTTATTTCTATTGTGTTCCATATGGTGAGCAGAAGGCTAGGCCACCCAGTATTTTTTGCATAAAATAACATTCCAATGGTGCTCTCAGAATCTCCATGGGACAACTGATTAATCAACTTTCAAAAGATGAGGAGATCATTCTTAGTCCCCCTAAGATGCTAATTAGTCCAACAACAGTTGCTTCTCTAACCTCAGAGCTGGAATAAAGAAGACGTCTAAATTAAATGGCAATTTTTTCTGGGCACAAAGCTTAAAATATTGATTCATCTACCACAATATATGATGCCAATCAGTCAGAAGATGCCCCATGACCTTGGAATGAATGGTGAATGTCACAGCTTATGATTAATCAGCAAGAGGACTCCAGAAGAAAAGGCCAATCTAGATCTTCCCTCAAGCAGTCCTGAGACTAGATGGAGCTGCAAGAGAGAAGGCAATCAAATATGAAAAACCTGGTCATCTTGGTTCCTGTAGCAAACAGTTCAGGGATTCCAAGGTAAAGTGAATAAATAACTCTTGGTAGACCTATGTACAATCCACCCTTTCTACTAGTTTTTGTTGGTGGTGTTTTTGTTTCCGCTTTCGTTTAGTGGTACTAGGAGGTTGAACCCAGGGCCTTATTTACACATACTTTGCGAGCACTCTATCACTGAGCTGCACCCTCAGCCCATTTTTTTACTTGCAAGCTGTCTCTGGCCTCAAATTTGTGATCACTCTACCTCAGTCTCTTGAGTTGCATGGATTATGGGTATGCACCACTCCGCCTGGCTTTCTACAAGTATTTATGAAGTATTTTCTGTGCACAGAATATATTAAAATATAAAGAAAAGAAAGATCTGGTTCTCCTTCAAAAGGTGGGCTGATAATATACGGTTGTTTATCAAGATTCAGTCTGCCTTTCTAGCTTCAAAATAGAATCCTGTTCTCTTTCAAGCAGGACCTCAAAGTCATGAAAAATTGGGTCCAGGTGCAGGTTCAGGCTCAATCTGTTAAAATGTAGAGGGTTCAGGTTTTCACCTCACCCCTAGTACGTACTAGCTGTGGGAAATGGGAAGGTGACCTATCCCAATCTTTAGGTTTGGGCTTGGGGATGGTCTCTGCTGCCTGGAACTGGCAATGCAGTGGGAATATGGCCTGGTTGGGACCAATGAGACATGAAGAGAGGTTTACTGGAGGCCTCTGAAAATTAGCTCTGCTTCTCTCAGATGTGAGCAAGGAAATGCCACTTGCCAAGATGAGCAAACATCCTACCAATAGGCAGCCCCTGTTCAACACATATCTGCGATAACCACCTTCAAGGAAGGAGAACTTTATGTTGGCTCGTAGTTTCAGAAGTTTCAGTCTCAGGTCCATTGGCTTCTTCGCTTTGGGCTCATGATAGGCAGTACATCATGGTGGGAAGGCTATGTACCTCATGGCAGGCAGGAAGCAAAAAGAGAGGAAAGGGTGGGGTCCCAACATCCCCTGCAAGGATAAGTCCCCAATGACCTAACTTTACTGCACTAGGTCCCACGTCCTAAAGATTCCACCATCTCCCAAAGCTACCACAGGCTGGCAAGCAAGCCTTTCACACATGGCCTTTGGGAACATTTAAGATCTAAACCATAAGAGACACATCCCTGTGATGAGAGGAGCCAACAGTGGGGAAAAGGCAGGCTTTCAGCAAACACTGCAGGGGCCCTGGACCAACCACTCTAAAATACCACACTATTTTTTTTACAGTATACTAACAAATCCACCTTGTACTTTAAGTCACATTGCAATTTGTTACTTGTGACTTTATAAAAATCCCAATTGGCAAAATGCTAACTATTTAGACTTAGCTCCCCTAGAGAGAGATTTTCTACAATCAAGTCATAGGATAAAATACTCTGTTGGAACTAGATTGAAAATTTCTCACAGGTGAGACTAGGTCTAATATTTCTTTGTGTTTCTAGCATCCAATGAGTACTAAATGCTGAATACTTCCTAAAATTCAGACAATGTTGTATATAAATAAGTGCTCTGGTAGTAGAACTATTATTCAAATAAAACAATAAAGAAAATAAGACACTAATACAAGCTCTTAACAGTAATAGCTAACATTTATTGAGTGCTTAATATGTGCCAGGTATTATTCTTATTTAATCTTGGCCACAATAGCCAAGTACTGTAATTATCCAGTTTATAGGTGAAGAAGATGAGGCAAAACCCAACTACTCAGATATATTCAAGAAAGCCTGCTTAAAGGAGGAAATCCTGGGAGAGGAGAGGGGGGGAAAGGAGGAACAAGAAGGACTGAGGAATGGGTCAGGGGGTGACCTCAAGATGAACAGCCCAACTTTAATAGTCCTGGAAAGAATTATAATAACACCAATGATACCAAAGAATGGTAATAATATAGATGGGCTAGAAAATTCATATAATAGTACTGACAATGTAAAAGATAGTTCACTACAGAAAAAGTTTCAATCTTAAACATAATTGGGACACAAGGATATATAGAAAAATATTACCACAAAAAGACAAGCAAATGGAATAGATGTCTTTAGTGGGAGTGGGGGGATGGGAAGAGGAAGTACACAAGAAGGTAAGGGGGAACTTATCTGTATAATGTACAACAAAATGAATATATGGAAATGTCACAATGAAATGCATGTCAGAATGAATCACATTAAGTTATACATTAAAAATTTCCAGAAAAAGAAAAAGAAAGAAAGCCTGCTTAAGATTAGAATTCTCAGTAGTCAAAGAATTAATGACTAACACAAAATCTTAGCCAGGCATGGTGATGCATGCCTATAATCCCAACACTTGGGAGACTGAAGTAGGAGGATCATGAGTTCAAGGCCAGCCTGGGCTATATAATGAAACTTGGTCTCAAAAATAAAATCTTAAAGTCTCATGCTTCAACCAACACAATTTATCTAAGCCAGTTTACAACAGGAATATTTAATCTTTTAGACAGAATAAGAAGACAAAAATATACTTTTCCTTAGTTTTTATAACACTTTAATGCATTGAACAGATTTATAGATTCCTGCAAACTTATTTCTTCATTTTGGTACAGTGTAGAAGCATTTGATAATTCATGATTTTATTAGTCTAATCTGTTACCTGTACTGTTTTACCAAAGCGTATTTACTTGTTAACCTAGAATACCAAGCCATGTATCTCTGAGTCAGAACCCTCAGTATTCAAATCTGTATTAGAGTTTTCCAGAGAAACAAAGCCAACAGGGTGTATAGAGATGTATAAAAGAAGATTTATTCTGGGAATTGCCTCATGTGACTATGGAGGCTGAGAAGTCTCACAATCTGCCTGCCATCTACAATTTGGAGAACCAGGAAAGCCATTTGTGTAACCCAGTCCTAGTGCAAAGGTCTGGAACCAAGAGAGCTGATGGTATTAACTCCAAATCCAAGGCAAAATGCCTAAGAACTGGAGATGTGGGGTGGGGAAGGTGCTGGTGTTAGTCACAGTGACTGAAGGCCTGAGAACCTGGAGTTCTGATATTCATGGGTAGAAGACAGCAGGTGTCCCAGCTCCAAAAAAGAGAATGAATTCACCCTTCCTCTTTTTGTTCTATCTGAGCCCTCAACAGATTGGATATTTTTTCAAGGAAAATCTTTACTCAGTTCACTAATTCAAAGATTGACTTCTTCTAAAAACACCGCCAAGAACATACCCAGAAATGTTTTACCAGTTATCCAGTTATCCCTTAACCCAGTCAAGTTGACACAAAGAAACTAAATATCTGTGATGATTAATCTTGATTGTCAACTTGATCAGATTGAGAGACATTTAGAAGATTGGTAAAACACATCACTGGGTAGTCTGTGAGGGCATTTCTAGAGATAATTTGATCATAAGGGTTCTGACCTAATCAATGGCTTAATCTGATGGAGTCAAAACTTGAATAGACTATTGGAAGGTGAGGGAACAGTGGAAGGCAGTGGAAGAAGGAAATGAATTGCTGTGAGCATTTCTTTGAAGGGTATATCTTGGTATTAGCTCCATTCTGTTACTCCTCTTTGCTTCCTGGCTGCCATGAATTGGGGCCTCTCTGATGATTCTGGCTTGCCATAGACCTAACAGCAAAGAAACCAGGCAACCATGGACTTAAACCCCTGAACTTGTAAACCAAAATAAATCTTTATTCCTTTAAATTTTTTCCTCAGGTATTTGTTACAGTGGCAAAGACCTAACACACCATCACATGATCCCTATCCTAATCTTAAATCAGAAAATATTTTAAAAGAAAGAGGATATAATCAGCAAATTTCCACATAAGTACTGTTTACTATTGCTTCTTTCAGTAAAAAATTTTGGGGATCCTACCTAATAACAAAATCCTATCATATGACCTAGGGTTTAGCTCAGTTGGTAGAGTGCTTGCTCTGTGTTCTCTGATGCCCTGGGTTCGATCCCCAGCACCAGGCAGCCTATTCCCAAAGCAATTCTGAAGCCATCAGCTACGGAAAACACTATGAATAGCAGAGAACCACTGACATAGTGCCAGGCATGGCACAATGTCAGGGAATGTTTCATTCTGTTGTACATAGAGTCACTATGAGTCAGACCCAACTTGATGGCACCTACCAACAACAACAACCTACACTAGGCATTTTTCTAGATACTGAAGAAACATAATGAACAAACTAGATGTAAGGAGTTTACCTTCCAGTGAGAGCAACAAATACTAAACAAATTATCACACAATTAAATGCAAATTACATATTTTACCTTGAATGAAAAACAAAAGGAGTACTGAGAGAATAAAAGTGGTACTTAACCCAGGAAGTCTCTCCTGAGGAAGTGACATCGAACATGGACTTGAAGGAAAAGAGTCACAGAGGTCTTGTATTTCTCCTTGCCTGGGATCCACACACATTCTTCTGTAACAATAGCCCAAGTCTTTCTGGAGAAGATACCCTACTCACAGTCTTAACCTATGTGCTCTGGAGACATTTTGGCCAACCCTGGCTGCTAAGGAATGGCCAAGACTAAGGCTCCGCCAAAGAGCATATTCCATCTGCCTGGCCACAGCAATGATTCACTGGTTAGCAATGGGCACAGGGCCTCTGTTAGGCCAAACACAGAAGCAAGTGTCTGAAAAGTGGCCAAGATGGTCTGTGAGTTGGATTCAGACACTTTTCTACATCAAATCTCTTCTTCCAAATATAACAGATGAACTGAGATGAAGAAGAGGTGCCCAACCAGTTATTGATAAGGTGAATCTCACAGGCATCATATTGTAACATGATTTACTGTAGTAGAACTTCCAAAAATGTCTGCTTGAGGTATTTTAATTTGATACATGGACAAGAATGTATTATTAGTAGTTATTTCTCCAACTGTGTTTTAATTACAGGGATATCAATTAGGTTAATGTTCTGGTCCCTGTCTGCTCCCTTACTCCCTCTTGCCCAGTTGAGTTTTAAGGGAAAATTAGGTATGATAACTAAGTATAACTAGGTATGATAACCCAGTCTTTCCCTCCAAGCCCTTTGGGAATCTGTGTCCTTGAGGATGGATGGTGTCTCCAGTGTTCTTGGCTTGAAGTAAATGAAGCCACTATGTAGAGAAGCCCTGCAGGTGGAAATGTCTGTCCAAGACTGACTTCCACAATTAAGACTACTGTAATTTTCCACAACCTAAGCCATGCCCCCCAATGCAGTTTTCAACAGTGATAAATCTGATATTTTGAGGTCCATGTTCCTGGTGATTTTTGCTTATCTTTCTGAGGATGCTACAGTTTGTAGACTTTAATAATTAATGACCACAAATAAAGTAACATTTCTTGAGTCCCTTCAAAATCTAATACTTATGTATTCATCTTAATGTATACTGGAAAAGCATAGGATCAGCTAGTTAAACATAATGATCTCATAGATATACAATGAAGCTAATTTTTCAGAGGATCACCTTAATGTTGATGAAACCAAAATATTAAGAAAACAATGATAGAGGTAGTAAAAATTATTAATTTGGAAAATATGGTAAATATTATGAGTTATATGAGTGATAGATGTTTGGAGATTACTGTAGCAAAGAGGAGACTCTGGTAGAAGGTATGTCTTGGGTCTATCATGTAAAAAAATTGTCAATTTAGGAGAAAGGTCTGTAAGTTGATGAAATCTTATATATCATAGGAGAAGTATGGAATAGCAACATAGTAAGCTAAATTGGAAATATCAGAGTGAAGTAATAACTTTAAAAGGATTTTTCAGCTCTGAATGACCCAGCAGCAGTAATAGAAACTTGACTCACTGCACATTCTAGTGCATACTCAGAGCCTAGCTCCTGGGCTTTAGCATCATTTTCTACTGAAAGGAAAGAAAATGCCTTGGAGGATAGCTAATTCCACGATTTAGGACAGGAAAAAAAATCAGGACATTTCCCCACCATCCTTTTGTTGTCAAAAGGCAAGAATGTTTCCGAAGATGTCAGTGTGTAAAGGATAAAGGACCCAACACAAAGGGCCCACTGACCATATGGTAACAATGTTTTAAAATAAATTTTTATATTGTAAAAATAAAGCACAGACAACAAAAATGAAGCATATTAACTGTATGCCCAGGTCAAAAAGTAGAACTTTGCCACCTGCTTCTTCTTTTTTTTTTTTTTTTTTTTTCTGGTACTTGGGGGTTGTTAAAGCCAGGGCCTCACACATAATTTTACAGGGTCTCATTACAATGTGCAGCCTGCCTCTGTTCTGAAACTCAAAATCTTCCTGCCTTTGCCTTCATTGGAATTATAGCCATGGGCCACCACACCCAGCTGCCATATGCCTCTTTAGCTCCTTCCGTGAGCCTCATTCCAATCATATGTGCTTCCCTTTCTGCATGTGTTCACTCTATGATGATATCTTCTCTTTATTCTTTTTAGCGTTATCATCCAAACAGATATTCCAAGATAGTATGCTCTTGCCCATTTATAAAAAGATACATGTGTCTCAAAAAAAGTTATAATTGAGCATCAAAATTATTATCACCATCAGCCGCAGCAGCAGCATCAGAGCTTGTAGGAAAAAGATGAGCCTTGTGAATATCTATGAATTCAAAATTATTCAAAATAGAAAAGTTAATGTGAAATCTACCCCAAAAGCCATTGTTATATAGAAAATAGTTAATACAGTACTCTTTGCTGATTTTGATAATTAAGAGACTTTGATATTCCTTCTGTTAATTTTGTGCTTATGAGACATGGTCAACCTCCTTTTTCTATTTAAGGAGGAAACTATAAGCCAAATAGTTCCATAAAAAGTAGGATTCAAGAACAGGAAGGGAGGAAAGGCTATTTGGTTTGAGTGGGTACTCTTTTTTTCAGTATTTTAATTATACATATTGATGGGATAAAGAGTAATAATTCAGCTGACATATCCATTATGCAACTATCAAATCAAGATTGCTAAAACTTCCATCTCCTTAAACGTTTTGCAGAACAATTCAACAGGAAAAGGAAAAAGTTTCAATCAACATGTAATGACAGCCACATGCAATCATGGGTTATATCATGATGTTTCTTGTATTTTCACAAAATTGCATCCTGTATTTTGCATTTTTCCTCACCCTCTTTACTCCCCTATATTGTTTCCTCCCCCATTTCCCCATCATCCACTCTCCCCATTAGTTCCCCTCCCCTCTCATATTGGGTCCACTTGTATTTTCCAGTCTTAGATAAGATTACACATTTATATATTTTAAATATATACACGTATATGTCTACAGACATACCACCTTGGTGTCTGATCCTGTCAGATCTCAGAAGATAAGCAGAATGGAGCCTGGTTAGTCATTGGTTGGAAGACTGCCTGGGAATACTGGGTGCTATAGGCTTGGGAGAAGGACCCAGCAGCCGACTCCCAAAACAATCAGCCACTGAAAACCCTATTAATAGCAGAGAAGCACTGAAAATAGTGCCAAGCATGGCATAGTGTTGGGTAATGTTCATTCTGCTGTACGTAGAGTCACTTTGAGTTAGACTCCACTCGACGGCACCTAACAACCATAATACACGTGTGTGTGTGTGTGTGTGTGTGTGTAATTTTTTCTTTGAGGTAGATTTAGCTCCTGCATATGAGGGAGAACAGGCAGTATTTCTCTTTTTGAGTCTAGGATATTTCACTTTAAAATAATCCCACACATTTTGTTGCAAATGACATAATTTCATTCTTAACTGCTGAATAATATTCCATTGTGTATATACACCACATTTTAAAAATCCAATCCTCTGTTGGTGGACATCTGGATTGATTCCATACCCTTGCAACTGTGGAGAGTACTGCATTAAATATGGAAGTGCAGGTGTTCCTATGGTATGATGACTTATCTTCCTTCAGGTATATTCCTAGAAGTGATATAGCTGGATTATATGGTAGCTCTATTTTTAGTTTATTAAAGTATCTCCATACTGACTTCTGGGCTGGGATTTAGCTCAGTTGGTAGAGCGCTGAGCTGCAGTCTCTGAGGATCCGAGTTCAATTCCCAGCACAGCAAAAATGGAAGAAGGGCCTGGCAATCCACTCCCAAGGCAATCCCGAAACAGTCAGCCATTGAAAACCCTATGAAGTTCACTATGAGTTGGATACCAGCTCGATGGCACCTAACAACAACAACAACAATACTGATTTCTACAATGGCTGGACTAATTTACAATCCCACTAGCAGTGTACAAGTATTCCTTTTTGTCTGCATCTTCATGAGCATTTGTTGTTTGTTTTGTTAAACTTGGCCATTCTTACTGGTGTGAGATAGAATCTCAGTGTAGTTTTGATTTGCATTTCCTTGAGGGCTGGGAAATATTAAGCATTTTTCATGTGTTTATTGGCCATTTATATTTCTTCCTTTGAGAATTGTCTGTTCAGTTCCATTGCCCACTTGTTTATTAGATTATTTGTTGCATTGGTATTTAATTTCTTCAATTATTTGCATATCCTAGTAATTAATCCTCTGTCAGATGTATAGGATACAAAGATTTTCTCCCACTCTATGGGCTTTCATTTTTCTGTATTGCTTCCTTTGCAGTACATAATCCCATCTGTCAATTCTTGGTGTAGCTTTTTGGGTAATTAGAGTCTTATTAAGGAAGAACTGGCCTGTGCCTGTGTGTTGGAGTATGTTCCCTATATTTTCTTCTAGTTTTTTTTTAAGTTTCCAGTTTTATATTGAGCTCTCTGATCCATTTTGAGTTGATTCTCATATAGGTTGAGAGGTACAGGCCTACTTTCAGGCTTCTACATATGGATATCCAATTTTCTCAGCACCATTTGTTGAAAAGGCTATCTTTTCTCCAATGTACACTTTTGGCCCCTTTGTCAAAGATCTGGTGGCTGTAGTTGTATGGATATATCTCTGTATGTTCTATTCTGTTCCATTGATCTTCATACTGTTTTTGTGCCAGTACCAAGATGTTTTTGCCACTATGACCCTGTAGTATAATTTGAAGTCAGGTATTGTGATGCTTCCTGCACTGTTTTTGCTGCTTAGGGTTGTTCTGGCTATAAGTGGTCTTTTGTGCTTCCCTATGAACTTCGGAACTGTTTTTCCTATTTCTGTGAAATATATTGCTGGAATTTTGATGGGAATTGCATTGAATCTGTGGATTGCTTTTAGTAGTATAGTCATTTTCACAATATTGATTCTTTTTATCCATGAACAAGGGAGGTCTTTCCAACTTCAAGTATATTCTATAGTTTCTTTCTTTAGTGTTTTGAAGTTTGAATTGTAGGGGTCATTAGGATATTTGATTAGATTAACTCCTAAATATTCAAATTCTCTGGTGGGCTATTATAAATGAGATTATTGTTTTTATTTTTCTCTTCTTATTTCTTATTGATATAAAGGAATGCTACTGATTTTTGAGTGCTCATTTTGTGTTCTGCCACTTTGCTGAAGGAGCTAATTAGCTCTAAGAGTTTTTTAGTGGAAAACTCTTTAGAGTCCTTTAGAAATAGATCATGTCATTCACAAGTACAGATAATTTGACCTCTTCATTTCCTATCTGTATCACTTTTATTCCCTTCTCTTATCTGATTGTGCAGGTTATTACTTCAACCATTGTATTGAATAAGAGAGGAGAGAGTGGACATAAGTTGTCTTATTCCTGATCTTAGAGAAATGCTTTCAACTTTTCCCAATTTAGTATAATTTTGGCTATGTGTTGGTCATATATGGCCTTTATGATGTTGAGATACATTCCTTCTATATCCAGTTTTCTTAGGATTTTTATTATGAAGGAATGTTGAAATTTGTTGAAAGATTTTTCAGCATCAATTGGGAATATCATATGATTTCTGTGTTCAAGTCTCTTGATATATTGAATTACATTAATAGATATGTATATGTTCAACCCTGGGAGAAGGACCTGGCAATCCACTCCCAAGGCAATCCTGAAACAGTCTGCCATTGAAAACCCTATGAGGGTCACTATGAGTCGGATACCGACTTCATGGCACCTAACAACCACAACAATGTTCAACCCTACCACATGTTTGTCAGTTTGCCATACTGTGAAGGCTTGTATGTTGCTGTGAGGCTGAAAGCTATGCAGCCAGTATTACAGACCAGAAAGGTCATGCATGGTAGACAAGTTTCAGCCAAGCTTGCAGACTAAAACAGACTAGGGCATAGGACCTGGCAGCCCACTCCTGAAACAATTAGCCACTGAAAACCCTATGAATATCAGAGAAACACTGTCAGACATAGGACAAAAAACTGAGCCTCCCAGGTTGGAAGACAATAAAAAGACAACTGGGGAAGAGTTTCCTCCTTAAAGTAGAGTCTACCTTAATGATGGAAATGGAGTAAAGCCCCAAGGAGCTCCATTTGCTAATGTGGCACAACTCAAAATGAAGAGGAACAACTGCAAACATCCATTAATAATTGGAATATGGAATATAAATCTAGGAAAATTAGAAATCATGAAAAGGGAAATGGCAAGCATAAACATTGACATTCTAGGCATAAGTGAGCTAAAATGGATTGCTAAGGGCCATTTTGAATCAGATAATCCTATGGTCTACTATGCTTGGAATGACAACTTAAAGAGAAATGATGTTACGTTTATCATCAAAAAAAACTCAAGATCTTTCCTGAAGTACAAGGCTATCAGTGATAGAATAATATCCATGCACCTACAAGGAAATCCAGTTAATATGATTGTATTCAAATTTACTCACTCACCATTAAAGCCACATATGAAGAGTGGGAAGATTTTTACAGCTCCTGCAATTTGAAACATGCAATGAGGATGTACTGATAATTACTGCTGAATGGAATGCAAAACTTGGAAACAAAGAAGAAGGCTCAGTATTCAGAAAATATGGCCTTGGTGACCAAAACAATCCTGGAGAATACATGATAGAATTTAGTCACACCAATGGCCTTTTCATTGCAAATATATATTTTCACCAACATAGATGGTGACTTTACACATGGAACCAGATGGAATATACAGAAAACAAATTGACTATGTTTGTGGAAAGAGACCATGGAAAATCACAATATCAAATGTCAGAACAAGACCAGGTGCTGACTGTAGATCAGACCATCAACTGCTCATATGCAGGTTTAACTGAAAAGGAAGAAATCCAGAACAATTGTATGAGAGCCAAGGTATGACCTTGAGTATATCCCACCTAAGTCCAGAGACTACCTCAAGAACAGATTTGATGTGTTAGATACTAATGATCAAAGACCAGATGAGTTGTGGCATGACATCAAAGATATCATTCATGAAGAAAGCAAAAGGTTGTTAAAAACACAGGGGAAAAAAAGACAAAGTTACATGTGGAAAGAGACTCAAACTTGCCCTTGAACATTGAGCAGCTAAAGCAAAAGGAAGACAAGACAAAGTTAAAGAACTAAACAGAAGATTTCAAAGGGCCAGTCAAGAAGACAAAATCAAACATTATACTAACATGTGCAAAGAACTGGAGATAGAAAACAAAAAAGGAAAAGCATGCTGTTATTCTCAAGTGTAAAGAACTAAAGGAGAAATTCAAGCCTTCTATGGCACTAGTGAAGGATTCCACAGGGAAAATGTTAAATGATGCAGGAAACATCAAAAGAAGATGGAAGGATCACACAGAGTGATTATACCAAAAAGAACTGGTGGATGACCAACCATTTCAAGAGTTTGAATATGATCAAGAACCAATGGTACTGAAGGAAGAAGTGGAAGCTGACTTGAAGGCATTGGTGAAATACAAGGCTCCAGGAATTGATGGAGTATCAATTGAGATATTTCAACAAACAGATCCAGCACTGGAGGTGCTAACTTGTTTATGCCAAGAGTTTTGGAAAACAGCTACTTGGCCAACTGACTGGAAGACATATATATTTGTGCCTATTCCCAAGAAAGGGGATCCAACTGAATGTGGAAACTATCAAATAATATCATCAATGTCACATGAAATTATAATCTTGCTAAAGATCATTCAAAAGTGACTGAAGCAGTATATTGACAGGGAACTGCAGAAAGTAAAACTGGATTCAGAAGAGGACATGGCACCAGGGACTTCACTGTTGATGTCAGATGAATATTAGCTGAAAGCAGAGAATACCAGAAAGATGGCTATGTATGTTTTATAGACTATGCAAAGACATTTGACTGTGTGGATCATAGCAAATTATAGATAACACTGTGAAGAATGGGAATACCAAAGCACCAAATTGTACTCCAACTATAATGTGACATGGAGAATCTGTTGTGGTCTAATTTACTTGGAGTTCTTGAGGCCTCTGTGGTTTGGTTTTCTATTTCTTCCCTTAATATTGGGAAGTCTTCAGGTATTATTTCATTGAATGAATGCCTATAATTTTAGTTTCAACTCCTTCTTCTACCCTCTGTATTCACAGGTTATATCTCTTCATTTTATGAAAGACTTGTTGAAAATTTTGGTCATATTGCTTCTTCTTTTCTTTTCTTTTCTTTTTTTTTTTTTTTTTTTTTTTTTTTTTTTTTTTTTTTTTTTTTTTTTTTTTTTTTTTTTTTTTTTTTTTTTTTTTTTTTTTTTTTTTTTTTTTTTTTTTTTTTTTTTTTTTTTTTTTTTTTTTTTTTTTTTTTTTTTTTTTTTTTTTTTTTTTTTTTTTTTTTTTTTTTTTTTTTTTTT
>VMDO01007976.1:0-21063 GCA_007922755.1 Pedetes capensis
GACTGGGTCAGCACGCAACTTCACATTAAATGGAGAAAAGATTGAGGTTGTCCAAGATTTTACTTTGCTTGGCTCTAGAATCAACACCCGTGGAAGCAGCAGTCAAGAAATCAAAAGACGCATTGCTCTAGGAAAAGCTGTAGCAAAAGATCTCTTTAGAGTATTGAAAAGCAAAGATGTCACATTGAAGACGAAGGTGCGCCTGACTCATGCCATGGTATTTTCAGTGGCATCATATGGTTGTGAAAGCTGGACATTGAACAAGAGAGACAGAAAAAGAATTGATGCTTTTGAATTGTGGTGCTGGAGACATCTATTGAATATCCCATGGACTGCCAAAAGAACCAACAAATCTGTCCTAGAAGAAGTACAACCAGAGTGCTCCTTGGAAGCAAAAATGGCCAAACTGCGTGTTACATATTTCGGACATGTAGTCAGGAGAGAACAATCCCTGGAGAAGGACATCATGTTTGGAAGAGTGGCAGGTCAACACAAAAGAGGAAAACCCTCCACCAGATGGATTGACACAGTGTCTGCAACAATGGGCTTAAACATAAATAAGATGGTTTGCCTGGCACAGAATTGGCAAGTGTTTCGATCTGCTGTACATAGGGTTGCTATGAGTCGGACTCGACTCGACGACACCTAACAACAACAACAACAACCTGACTCCCCACCCAGGACAAGTATTGGTGGTCATACAGTTGTGAATTACTATTCACTTGTTCAAAAAATATCTATTAATATCTTGACCTATTAGAGGTACTTGCCAAGAGAAGGGTATATAATAGTAAACAAGATACAGACAAAAACAAATAAATGATATTCAGTTTTACGTTGAAGAAAACATTGAGGAACCCAGAGAGAAAGAAAAATGATGGTTTTGGTGAGTGTGTTGGAAAGCAGGCATACTTCAGAGAGGGAGGTTACTAAGATGCACCTGTCTGGCAGGATGTGGTAGCCATTTGGGCAATGTTTGTTCATTTATGTGCAGAGAAAAATGTTATTTATCTGCTTCACAGTTGTTTTATAAACACAAGGAGTTCATTTGGGGACTACTTCCTTGATGCTGGGAATTACTCTATGACCAGTGTGTAGGAAAGAGTTTGGTACATAGCTGGCATGCAATAATGTTGAACAAAAAGATCAATGAATAAATAATAGCAACCTTTAGAACAAGAGTATGTGAAGTTGTGGTAGTTGTAAGATAAATCAATTTCACACTGTTTCTATTTATTGTTGAATTTTAGGCAATAATAAAACCTTTCCATTTTTCTTTGACCTTATTTACTGAAACCAAAGCAATTACAGAAGATGTAAACTGTTGAAAAAGTTGTATTTCTCCTTCCTATAGAAGGAAAAATAAACAAGAAATAAACACTGTACTCCTGCATGGAATATATAGTGCATGTGGGGTGATTTTAGCTGTGTTGTTTCAATTCCAGTCACATACTTTTGTGGTGATACAGTATTGGACATTTGACCTTAGAATGCTGTCAAATTCTGACTTACTCCAATATTTATGCAGAAAGTCCTTGCAACTTTTAGGGATTTTAAATCTTTAAACAATTCTAAAATTTACTTAAGACAAAATTTCTTCATTTCCTTCTCAAAGGTCTATGTTATGCATTTGAAGCAATCATTTAGAAATTTCTAGAATTATTTTAGAATAAGAAAAATTGTTTATTAATCTTGTAGAATGATATGCAAAGAAATAGTTTCTGGAAGTTCAACAATTTGTGACACGAATAGAAGTATATGATGTTTAAATGGTTTAAATGTTTCCTTCCTTCCTTCCTTCCTTCCTTCCTTCCTTCCTTCCTTCCTTCCTTCTTTCCTTCCTTCCTTCCTCTCCCTCTCTCTCTCTCTTTCTCCTTTCTTTTCTCTTCTTTCTCCTCTTCCTTCCTTCCTTCCTTCCTTCCTTCCTTTCTTCCTTTTCTTTCTTCTGTATTTCTTGAGAGTTCTAGGGATGAGCCCAGGGCCTTGTACATGTTAGGCAAATGCTCTAGCCCTGGGCTCCATCTCTAGCCCTGTGATATTTAAATTTTATATTTCAATTTGTCTGAGCTATGGTACACAATTGTCTGGTCAAATACAAGACTAGATGTTTCTGCAAAGATATTTTGTAGATATGACTAACAGTTACAGTTACAGTTGACTTTAGGTAAAAGAGATCATAATATCAATAGGGGTTATCCAATTAGTTGAAGGATATAAGAACAGAAACTGGGAAAAGAAGGAATTCTGCCTCAGGCCTGTAACAGAAGTCCTGCCTGAGTTCCTAGCCTGATGGCCTGTCCAACAGATTGGGAACTCAAGACTGCAATATTACTTCTTGCCTGAATTTCTCATCTGTTGTTCTTCTATAAGAATTTTAGGCTTGTCAGTCCCCACCATATATATTGTCATGTTATATACATAAAACTGAATATATCAACCTACTGATACATACACACACATAATTTTGTGAAATAAATATGCATTTATGTGTGTAAATATATATACACATAGCCTAATATATATATATATATATACATATGTATATATATATCACTATATGTGGTTCTGCTTCTATGAAGAATTCTATATTAGAATTCTATATTAGAATATAGACCATTTAGTTTTTCTCTCCTGCAATTCTGTCTCTGGAGGGATGAATGGGAAAATGGTTATAGTTTATAGATTTCTAAAGCTCTGATAGGAGAAAGAGAGATTTGAAAGTAAACTGACAAGATTCTCCACATTTCCACTCAAATAGAGAGAGCTTGAACCTAGGTACAAGAAAACTGAGGACACTTATTCATTAGATTCATTCATTCTGTATTAGGCAAAATAACAAAAATAGGTAAAAGACTACTACACTCTTGACTACTAAAGAGCTTGACTGGAGAAGGACAGTGTAATTTAAATGATGGGTATTGATTACAATATTACTGAAGAAAAATGGAGTTAAGTGTATTTGCCTAGGAAGATATAATTCTTATTGCTTAAACTTGTACTTACCCAGTAATATCTTATTTGATGGTTGATATCAGCCAAAAAATGTTGAGATCTTATTTTATAGCATCAAAGATGGTTTAGAGTAAACCAATTTGTTGTTGCTGTTGTTGTTAGGGGCTGTCAAGTTGGGTCCGACTCATAGAGATCCTATGTACAACAGAATGAAACACTTCCCAACACTGTACCATGCTCAGCATTATGTCGGTGGTTCTTTGTTGTTCACAGGGTTTTTGATGGCTGATTGTTTTGGGAGTGGACCACAAGGTCCTTCTCCCATTTTTGTGATGCTGGGGTCAGATTGCAAAAAGCAAGCACTCTACCAACTGAGCTAAACCTAGCCCCAACTAATTTGTAGATAAGAATAAATAATAGAGCTGAAATTGATATCAAGTTGTTTAATTGTTCCAACTGCTTTCAGGTAGTTTCTAGAAAGTTGTTAAAAAGTCATATCTCACATAAACACTAATTGCCAGTAACATCTCAGAAGCTTATGTTGATATGAATTCTGTATATCAAATCCAGGCTGTAGTTTTGCCATAAGGTATTATTGATGTGTGCCATGGGTAAAGGATAGACAAAGAGCTGATGTTCATGACACATAGTTTGTTCTTGGTTAAAACCAACAAAGGTGGAGAATTGCTCCTTCAGTTTTAAAGTAATTTCAAACAATAAGGAAAGTTTCCAGGTGAGAAAGGGCATGTTGTTGTTGTTCTTGTTAGGGCTGTCGAGTCGGTATCCGATTCATAGTGACCTTCATAGGGTTTTCAATGGCAGATTGCTTCAGGACTGCCTTGGGAGTGGATTGCCAGGCCCTTCTCCCGAGAAAGGGCATAGGAGGAGAAAATTCAACTTGCTACAGAGGAAAATGAATATTGATCAGTAGGCATTTTTGAGTATGATAAATTTTCTGAAAACATGCTAAAATGTAACAGTACTCTTGAGATTCTTATGTGGACTGCAATAGGAACTATAAAGGCTAATAGAGTGTCATTGTTTGTTTTCCTAGCTCAGACAGACAAACTGCTGAAAATGAAAAGTATAAAGTAGATGAAAATTGGCTTTCTTCACAACTGAATGACGATGCTCTTTCTATAGTAGAAAACATTCTTGAATTGGACTTTCAGTGCCCTAAATTTAAACATATGATTTTTAGAAAAACATTGTTTTTCTGAACTTCATGAAACAATTTCCCCCTTAATGGAATCTGTTTCCTCTCAAAAACATAACTTGCTATATTCTTGGCTCAGATATTTTTGGAGAAACTTTTTAAAAATGTGGATACCCTACACTTAGCATAGAAATAAACAGAAATCATAATTTCTGTTTCTGAGATATTAACCTGAAAATATGATTAGGTTGTGACTGGGGCCCATGAAAATATCTGAAAGGCTAATGAAGTCTATGTAAATGCAAGCAAATGTACTTATAACTCTGCCGTACATGAGAAGTGACAGCAATAATAGTAACTATTGAGTAATGAGCAACCATTTGTTATTATACGCCTGATTTTTTCCATATTTCTTTCTTTCCTTCCTTTCTCTTCCTTCTCAACTCCTGCTCTTGTCAGACCGAGTTCCTACTTTATTCCAGGAACCATAAAAGGCACAAGATACAATGTTATTGGTAATCTAGACAGGCAAGATTTCTAACCTCACGGGATTCACAGTCTATTGGGGAGAGCCACACATTAACCTGGCATTACAATAATGTATGGGCTGGGGTTTAGGTCAGTTGGTAGAATACTGCTCTGTGCTCTCTGAGGCCCTGAGTTCAATCCCCAGGACCACAAAAAATGGGAAAAGGACTGGCAATGCCCCAAATAATCAGCTATTGAAAACTCTATGAATAGCAGAGAAACACTGACATAGTGCTGGGCACGGCACATTGTAAGAGAGTGTTTCGTGGGGGCTGAGGTTCAGCTCAGTTGGTAGAGTGATGCTCGGTGCTCTATGAGGCCCTGGATTTGATCCCCAGCACTGCAAAAATGGGAGAAGGACATGACAGCCCACTCCTGAAACAATCCTAAAACAATCAGCCATAAAAAACCCTGAGGGTGCTACAGGTTGGACTTGACTCAACCGCACCTTACAATAACAATAATACTGTATTATGTCAGGATGGACTAAAATATATACCTGTACCTCTTTTGGTATACAAAGGGAGTCTAGGGATAAGAAAAGAATGATGTCAATAATACAATTATTTACTGCTTGCTAACATGAGGGAGAACTAGGGTTTAGATCACTTCGTAGAGTACTGCTCCACACTCTCTGAGGACCCAGGTTCAATCCCTACCACTGCAGAAATGGGAGAAGGATGTGGCAATCCACTCCCAAAGCAATCAGCCATTGAAAACCCTATATGGGTTGCTGAGAGTTGGACCCAACTCGAGGGCACCTAACAACAACAACAACAACAACAACAACAACAACAACAACAACAACATGAGGGAGGGAGAGAACAAGTGTATTTTTATCATGAAATAAACTGTATATAATCTTGTAAGGAACTGGGTCAAATTCATATTGCTAGGAAAAATTAAACTTTAAAAAATATACCCTAGATCTGTATGCATTTAGAAAGAAATTCAGCCTCATAGAGATAAGTTATGTCTAATCACCTGAGTTTGATTCTGTTTTAACATGGTAACTGCCAACAAGTGCCTCTAGACTCACCCAGCCTCTCTCTAATCCCCAAGTATAAATCTCTCTTGACTTCCGGAAGGTGAGGAATATTATTGTACTATGGAGTGGTGATTGTTAAGTATTTTTACTACACAAATTAGTCTTTAATGAGTCTAGCTATGGCTTCAAGAGTTTTAATCAAAAAAGCATAATTTTGTGGTTTTCAAAGCTGTCTCTAATTTAAAAAATCATCGAGTGCAATTGCTACAAAATAAAGATGAACAATCAGGGCCCTAAGTTCGTTCTTTTCCTTTCCTTCATTTCCTTTCCTTTTTCTTTTCTCTTTTTAAGATAGAATTTTACTATGTTGCTCAGGTTGGTCTTGAACTGCTGGGCTCAAGCGATCCTTCAGCCTCAGCCTCCCAAGTGCTGATACTATAGATACTTACCACTGTGCTTGGCTAACCTTCAGTTTCTTTAAAAAGAAAAACATGGTTATATATTATGGGGCAGTACTTTTTAGATTAGTTCAATTTAAGAATATCCAAATATATCAAGACATAAAGTCTGTGTGGTCGTTGCTTATGTTTCCATAGACTAATGAGAACTGAGATTTTAATAATAATACCACAGTACAAACGAAATATAACAAAAACTTTGGATTGTACCAGAATCAGAAATATGCTTAATGGTCAGAGAATGTGTGACAAAGGAAAAAAAATCCGCTTCTTGTATTAAATATCCTATACCTAAAATTTAAAGCAAGAATATGGTAAATATATTATTTTGATCTTATTAAATTAACATAATTTAAGTTCTCTAATTTTTTTACTCTTTAAAGGAAAAATATGCTGAACATTTCTAGCATCATTTGATATATCTGAGTGACGTTTTTCCCCATGACTAGAGTAATCCAGCCACAGATTATATGTTTTGAGTGTCCATCTGAGTATGTTCAATGAGCTACATTTTTATAAACACCATAGTCCAATGAATGGAGAGTGGGGAGGTGGAGGATGCTTTAGAATGCTTCAAGGAACTGTTAGTGGCTGCTAGTTTCATCAGTGTGCTGTGGTGGGGTGGAAGAAGCTTTAAAAAACTAAACAATTAGATACTGTAATCTTGCAATTATTTGACAGAGCAACAACTGAAGAAGTAAAGCCAGGCATCTGATAGAACTCTGTAGAAGAATGTAATCAAGCAGCCTGTACCTCTTCTAGGTCTACTAATTCTCTCTTGTGGCCAATACACCACTGGGTAGATGGAGAGTACTCTCAATAGAGTTGTGAAGAAAGGGTGCATAGCTAAGTAGGCCAGGAGTGCAAGAAGCAGTGTGTTGGGAATAGATGGCTTCACACCTCATCTGCTACCTGGTTTTGGAGTCAGCAAGGATGATCTTTTAATTACTTTATTTTATACATTTCTTTGAGTCAACACAATCCTTAGAAAACTATTTTACTATAAAAATCAAAATTAGTTTTTCAATTTCTTCACATATGTTTTATTATATGTATGCGTACATAATTTTGCTTAAATGTGTATATAATATAAACACATGTTTGCACTAGAATTTTGTCTGTCTTCTCCTTCTAGTACTTCTTCCTTGACTTGCTACATGATAAACCAAAATGGTGCCTTGTGTATATCATTCTGTGCTTAAGTATCTCTCTACCTTGCATTTTTAATGTGTGTGGTTTTTTTTTTTGCTTGGTCATTGATTTAGAAAATGTGATATTATACCTACACTTTAGTGCATTTTGAATTTTATCACTCAATAATTCCTATGGAAAGTTTTCTAAGGCAACTGGGTTTCCTAGGAATGGGAACATATGTCAGTAGTAGCATAGAATTTTATTTTTTCAGTGTTTATATCCATTATTTTATGCTTTGGGATCTTATTGAATTTTCTGTTGTTAGGTGCTATTGAGTTGGGTCCTACTCATAGCAACCCTATGTACAACAGAAAGAAACACTGCCTAACACTGTGCCATGCCCTGCACTATATCAGTACTTTTCTGCTATTCTTAGGGTTTTCAATGGCTGATTGTTTTGGTGGTGGGCTGCAGGTCCTTCTCCCATTTTTTTTTGTGGTGCTGAGGATTGACCCCATGGCCTCAGAGAGTGAAGAGTAGCACTCTACAAACTGAGCTAAACCTCAGCCCATTGAATTCTCTAGAACCTCCATATTAATAATAAATATATTGGTATTATATATTTACTCTTAATATCTGATTTTTATTAAAACACTGTTGTATATATGATATTGTTATTATTAGGTACTGTCATTAGGATGTCAAATGTCTATTCAGCATCTGCTGATGATATAAAAATTTTGATGTATTGTCAAATTCTATTTGATGAAGCTTATTTTTGGTTTTAGCATTTATATTCCTGAGAAGAACTGGTTTATCTTTAATATAAAATATGCTTATTGAGCAGCTGCTTTATGTCATGAACTACTAGTCTGGGTACTAAAGATATGGCACTTAATTGTAAGCATCCCTGTCCATACAGAGCTTACATCTAGGGGAAAATTTCCCTTTTGTTCCTTTCAGTGTTTCCTCATTGATTTTTGCTTGGATGATCTATCCATTGTTGACATTGGGGTATTAAATTCTCTAGCTATTATTGTATTGCTGTCAACTTATCTTTTCAAGTCTCTTAGTATTTGCTTTATATATTTGGGTGTTTTGATGTTTTTGTATAAGTATTATATATTTTAACAAAATTATCCCTTTATCATTACCTAATGACCTTTGTTTCTTGTGAATAGTTTTCACATAAAATCTATCATGTCTGATATAAATGTAGCCACCCCTCCTGTCTTGTGGTTTCCATCACATGGAGTACTTCTTCCCACTCTTTCACTTTTAGCTCGTGTGTATTCTTAAAGCTGAAGTAATTTTATCCTATACAGGAAATTACTAGATTAAAAAAATCATTCAGTCATTTTATGCATTTTTTGTGGAATTTAATCCATTTATGTTTAAGACAATTATTGGTATGTACAGAGTGGATATTTTCATTTTGGTACTTGTTTTCTGACTATTTTCTAGCTCCTTTGTTACTCTTGCCCTCTTACCTTCTTTTGTGATTTGATGATTTTGTAGTACTATGTTTTGACTCCTTTCTCTTAATATTTTGTGTATAGACTATAGAGTTTTCCTTTGTGGTTTCCTTGGTACTCACAGAACATATTTTGTAGTTAAGATATCCTATTTTAAGGATGACAAAATACCTTCAATTATGTATTAAAATTAAAATTCCATATTCTTACTTTTCTCCTTTTCACATTTTAGGTCATTGGGGTTGAAATTCACATCTTTTCATACTGCATTTTAAATATCATATTATTGTAGTTGTAGTTACTTTTCATATATTTGTTTTTTAACTTTTATACTAAAGTTTAAAGTAATTTATATTCCATCATAAGTATATGAGGAGATGGATTTGCTCATTAGCTTGATTTTTATCATTCTACATTGCAAACATAGATAAAAACATCCTATTGTAACCTATAAATACTATAGAATTATTACCTGTTAATTAAAAATAAAATTTAAGGAATAAAAATAAAAGATTATTAGAGAATTTTGATTTTGACTATACTTTTGCATCTGTTGTTGTTGTTATTGTTGTGTGCCATCAAGTCGTCTCCGACTCATAGCGACCTTCATAGGGTTTTCAATGGCTAATTGTTTTGGGATTGCCTCAGAAGTGGATTGCTAGGTCCTCCTACTTTTGCAGTGCTGGGAATTGAACTCAGGACCTCAGAGACTGCAGAGCAGCACTCTACCAACTGAGCTAAATCCCAGCCCACTTTTGCCTCTACCGGTAAATTTTATACGTTCATATCTTTTCATGTTGTTAATTAGCAGATTTTCATTTCAGAGTGAAAAACTCCCATTGGCATTTCTTGCACTCCCATCTGGTCATGTGGTATGGCAGGCATTCCTCCCAGCTGGACAGTGGTGCTGGTTGGGCTTTGCAGTATGACAAGGCTGCTAACTGTAATCACTTCTGGAAAGTTAGGGCACAATATTGTGCTCTCTGGCTGGATGATGCTGTTAGATGAGGCCTCAGGTTGTGTTTCATAGTTTGGTGAGGCAACTGTACTCCATGACCACGTCAAGTCTCAGGCTGTGGCCTACAGTTTCATAGGGTTGCTGAGTGGGCTCCTTGTCTAGGCAGGGCCACTGGCCATCCTCCGTGGTTGGTCAGGGTGGTTCCTGCACACCTGGTTGGGTAGGCCTACAGGCTGCTGTCTATAGTTGTCCAGTGCTGCAGTCTATGCTTCATGATTAGGTGAGGTCGTTGGCTGTGCTCTGTGTTTGGATGTTTTCACTGGCCTGGCTTCCTGGGCAGATATAACTTGCTGTACTTGCAATTGAGTGGGGTTAGAGCTGGGATCTGTCATCAGGTGTTGTCCTTAGTTGTGCTCTGTGGTCTGGTGGTGGTCACTCTGTGGGCTACCTGGTCAGGTGGAACCACAGACTGCATTCAAAAATTGAGTGGGATTGCTGGCTGGATTCCATGACTGGGCTATAGGCTGTATTCTGTGGCTAGGTGGGGCCACAGGGCATGACCCCAAATTTTGCAGGTTGTGTGCTTAGATTCCTTGCCTCTGTGTGGCCACAGGCTGTGCTCAGCCATCAGGAAAAACTGCAGCCTCAATTTTACATCTGGGCAGAGTCATAGACTGGGTGGGGCCTATGTGTCCTTTGTAGTTGAACAGGATCACTGGTTTGGCTCCCTACCCAGGTCGGGTTTCAGACTGGGCTTCTAGGCTAGACAGGGTCACTATTCAGTAGCCATTCTCTCTCTCTCTCTCTCTCTCTCTCTCTCTCTCTCTCTCCTTCCATTTTTCTCTCTACCTCTCCCATGGTAGAATCAAAGAACATGCCTCACAGTTAAGTAGTGTTGCTGTCCTGGCTCTTTGCCTAGGAGGGGCCTTAGGCTGGGCTCTGCTGCCTGATTGGACTGCTGGATAAGGATCTGAGTTAAGCAGAACTGCCAACCACACTTTCCAGCCAGAAGGGGCCATGGGCTTGGCTCAGTGGGAGGGTAAAGCCGCTGGTTTTTCTGATTGGATATTCTGGCTGGCAAACCTCAGCGCCACCTGTACTATGTATTGTTTCTGAGAGCCCCACCCTTCCCTTTTGTTATTTCTACCTGATCTGGGTAGTCTAGGTTTCACAGTCCTCCTGGTGTTCCCTGTGAGGTAAGACAGAAGTGAGCCTCCCAGAAAGTGCCTGGGGAGACTGGGGAAGCTGGTTGTCCACCATGGTGTCTTTTTCTCTGTTGGAAAGACCCTCTTGTGGCACTGTGCTGGACTCCACAGTTTCTAAATGAATGGTTCTCTCTTTCATTGCCTTCTAAATGACTCCGACATCCCTTTTACTATGCTCGTTTGATCTAAGACTTACTAAAAATGTTTCTAATTTCTCAGTAGTTTTATTGGTACATGATCAGAAGATACTGTTTGTAAAATTTTCCACTTTTGGAATATGGGAAGCTTTTGATTCATGTATATGATTAAATTTCAACCTGTTTCTTGGATAAATACACACACAACCTATATTTTCTATTTGAAGGATATAAATTTTTATGTGTTGATCCGGTGGTGTGCTGATAAATGTTTAACAACTAGCTCTCTGAGTATGATGGTTTGTAACATTTGTAGCATTTGCTGATTGCCACTCTGTCTGTATTCCCACCAAGGGTTATTTCAAGCCACCTGTGTGACAGCAGTGGCTATGCAGGTAGGAAGAAAGGTACACAATTAGCTCTCAAAAGCTGGTGCAAACCAGCTCCTATATGCAATTGCATTGTTGTTGTTGTTGTTGTTAGGTGCCATCGAGTCGGTATCCGACTCATAGCGACCCTCATAGGGTTTTCATTGGCTGACTGTTTCGGGATTGCCTTGGGAGTGGATTGCCAGGCCCTTCTCCCATTTTTGCGGTGCTGGGAATTGAACTCGGGACCTCAGAGACTGCAGCGCAGCGCTCTACCCACTGAGCCAAATCCCAGCCATGCAATTGCATGTATCTGTTAAATCAAGTGTATTGGATGTAGTGTTGAATTATTCTATATCCTTACTTACTTTTGACTCCTACATACTGAGAGAGCTGTATTGAAGTCTCTAATTACAATAGCATTTTTTTTCAAATTTTCTAGTCTATAGAAGAGTTTTGCTCTACATAATTAGCAGCTGTATTTTTAGTACATGTTGTTTATAATGATTTAACTAAATTCCTAAATTGTGCTTTTTATCACTACTTAATGATTCTTTCAATCTACATAATGTTTAAAACATAAATTCTATGTTATCTGATATGAAGACTGCCATTTCTGTTTTACTTTTGCTTATATTTGGTAACTTCTTGTTAATTCTTTTATTTTCCATCTGTATCACTTCATCTTAAGTATATGTCTTACAAATAGCAATATATATATATATATATATATATATATATATAATGTATAATCTTAGAAGTCTGTATTTTAGTAGGAGAATTCAAACCATTCACATTCAATGTAATGATTCAACTTTATTTAGTCAATCTTTACATATAATTGCCTACAGCGGTAGCCCTGTGGCATCCGATCCCATCAGATCTCGGAAGCTAATCAGGGTCGGGCCTGGTTAGTACCTGGATGGGAGACCGCCTGGGAACACCAGAAGCTGTAGGCTTGGGAGAAGGACCTGGCAACCCCCTCCCAAAAATCAATCTGCCATTGAAAACCCTATGAACAGCAGAGAGGCACTGACAATAGTGTTTCCCCTGTTGTACAGAGGGTCGGCACCTAACAACAACAACAACAACAACAGCAACATATAATTACTAACTTTCTTGTTTCTTCTGCATTTGTTTTCTTAATCTGGCTATTTTGATTAAGTTAGTATTCATTCTTTTTCTTTTCTCTTGTAAATTTGGAAGATCTACTATAATTTCCCTTTTATTAATGATTGTCTTCCAGCTCCCTGCTTTCAAAATCAAATGAATAAACCCAGTTATTTCCCAAATTCAAGGAGCATTCACTATTTGAATGCTCCATTTCTCTCATTTTTTCTCACTCTACAGGATGAGAATATTAAGATACTTCCATAGTATCTGCATTTTTATCCTTCTTTTCTAGCATTAAACTTTCAGAATGTTTTCAGTTTTCCCTACTTACAGCTCCCAAGTTTTGCTATCATAATTTTGGTATTTGTTAGCATTTTACATACAGTATGTCTCTGTGATTTCAAGAGTCCTTTTTATTCCTTATGTTAATCAATATCAGAGAGTTTACTTTCATCATTTTGTCTATGTATGTCTTTAGCTCTATCTCTATCCATGTCTGTGTACTCATCAATCCCATAATTAATTGTTCATACTTCTTGAAACTCCTTTTTTCATCTTGGGATTTCTGTTGACTTCATTTATTTTTCATCTGGGCAACGTTCCCAGGTATTATCCTTTGATTGACTATATGAGTGATTTACTCTTTAACATCTTGCCTGTCATTCATGAAAGGGTGATCATATATGGATAGTTATAGAATTAAGTTTCAGTCTTTACTCTTGGCTGTAGACTTGATTCTAATATTTTTTAAAAAATTCTAATGTTCCAAATGCCAGCTTGATTTCTTTAACTGTATAGATTGAAACTGGCTTTTTTTTTTTTTTTTGCTTGTTGGCTGTAAGATTTTTTTCCCTTTATTCTTAAGAGGTCAGAAATTTTATTACAGTAAGTTGGTTGAATACTTTTCCTTTCTTTCTTTCTTTCTTTCTTTCTTTCTTTCTTTCTCTTCTTTGTTTTTTTTTTCCCTTTGAAAAAAGAGCCTTTTCAGACTGAAGACTTAAGTCTTTCTTTAGTCATTAGGTCAGGAATAACTTTTCCTTATATTTGTCTAATTACTTCACCCTCTGATCTGTCCCTCTTTCTCTCAAAATATTTGGTATACATGTTAGGTCTTTAATCTTTTCCTTCATGCTTTCCATCTCTGCCCTTTTTTTCTTCTTCCAGATCTTTGAGATATTTCTTACAGGCTATTTTCTAGTCTACTAATTCAAGTTTCAATGATGATGCCCTGAAAAAAGGTAAAATATTGCTTTTGTTTAATTAGTATAAATTGCCAGAGGAATGGATGGGTTTTGAAGTCACAGAAACCAGGAGCTGGATCCTGTCTCTGTCTCTAATAACCCATGCCCTTGGAGAAGGCACTTGCTCTCTTAAAGTTCAGTTTTCCCATCTGTGAGAAAGGAGCTAATATCATCCACTTAACTGAACTATTGTAATAATTACATGATAAAAAATAGATATTTCTTCCGTGGTACTTGATTCCTAAAGAATGTTACATAAATATTTAGTGTAACATTTGATTAGATAGCCATATTAACTGTGATAATTAATTTTAGGTGTCAACTTGGCTGGATTAAAGGATACACAGATAGCTGGTAAAACATTATTTCTGGGTCTGTCTGTGGGAGTGTCTTTGGAGAAGATTGGCATTGGAGTCCATTGACTGAGTAAGGAAGCTCTGTCCTTACCCAGTGTGAGTGGGCACCATCCAATCAACTGAATGCCTGGATTGAAATAAAAGGAAGAAGAAAGATGAATTTTCTTTCTTTCTTTCTCTCTCTTACTCTTTGTCCCTTCTGGACCCAGACATTCTTCTCCTTCTGTCTTGGCACGTCAGAACTCCAGGTTCTCTGGCCTTTGAACTTGGGGACTTGCATTAGTGGTGCCCCGGATTCTCAGGCCTTGGATCTCAGACTGAGAGTTATACCCTGGCTTCTCTAGTTCTGAGGCCTTTGGACTTTGAGCCATAGTACTGGCTTCCCTGGGTTTCCAGCTTCCAAATGGTGTATTGTAGAATTTCTCAGCTTCCATAATTGTATAAGCCATAAATATCTTCTCAAGTGCCTATATCTCGTTGTTCTGTGCTTGCTATGTCTCTCTGGAGAACTCTTATCAATTAATTAATACAAAATTAAAATTTGCAGCAGAAATTGCAAGTCTTTTTCTCCAACCATTAATCATGTTATTTATTTATTTTTTTTAGCTTTTACAGACAAAAGCTTTAAAACTTTACCACTAAATTATAATGCCTTACACTTACACACTTGACAGTTTATCTGTAGCCTTGTGGATGAAAATAAGAATTGTTGTTACAATGGTGCTGCCAAATGAAATTAATTTCTGAAGTTTATCTGGCTAACAAGTGGCATAAATTGAGCTTAAACTCTTTAATCTGGGATAATTTCTTTTATTGAGAGTTAATACCATAAATATGAATACCTACATTTTTTGCACATAATCTCCAAAAGGTTTCAGAGTGGGTTATATCCATTCAATTATGTATTCAATAAATGTATTTATTCAGTTTTTTTTCTTGAGATTTGGGGGCATGATGGAAAATTCTAACAGGTACCCATGGAAAATAAGATATGATCAAGGTTGAGTGAAGACAATGTAATGTAATTCCTATCAGCTAATTCTGAAGCACCTGTACCTGTACCACTGTGGCATCCAATTCCATCAGATCTTGGAAACTAAGCAGGGTTAGTACTTGGATAGGAGTCCTCCTGGGAACACCAGGTGCTGTAGGCTTGGGAGAAAGACCTGGCAACCCACTCCCCCCGACACAAAAAAGAACCAATCAACCATTGAAAACCCTATGAATAGCAGAGAAGCACTAACAATACTATTTCACCTGTTTTAGGTAGGGTTGCTATGAGTCAGACACTGACTTGAGGGCACCTAACAACAACAACAATGCTGAAGCTGAAGTTCTGTAAGTATGGTGTCATCAGGGCTGTACAGAATTAATAATTAGTATTTATCTCTCTCTTCCTTACCTTCTCTCTCTGTAATCCTTCTTCAGGACAATTATGTCTTCCTGGCCTAAGAACATTCTACTTCTCACTTCCCTTTCTTATATGCCAGTTAAAAAAGGCACACTTGGTTTACTTCAGGTCAAACTTAAGTCTAGATAAACCCAGGCCTAAGCAATAGCTGTGGTCTTGCTCATCATGCACACAGCTTGCTCTGTCTTGCCCAGTTATCCACCAGGAACCACAGGGGGAGGCTTGTGTTAGTGCAAACCTTGAAGCCAATGGGACAGCAATTCATATACTGGATGCTCTGCTTGATCTCAATTATGACAATGGCAGCATTGACATCTTTGGCCACTACATCACCATGGTGGCACAGGCACCAAGCCATGTGTTCACCATGGTGAGGGTTGCATTTCACCGTCTGGTTGGCTGGCTCAAAGCAAGCACTAGTGATCTCTGCAACAGATAGGTTTTCTCAGTAGAGATGACAGGAACACTTGTGGCCAGAGGGAAGTGGGTGTGGGGATAAGGTACCAAGTTGGTCTGGAATTCTACCAGATCAACATTCAAGGCTCCATTGAATCTGAGGGAAGCAGTGTGGAAGGCACACTGTAGCTAACAAGGAAGGTAATGACACAGGCTGAGTGTCCAATATTGAGATTTCTCTGACAGATGTCATAGATGATCACGTTGCCTAAAATTAAGGCACAGAGTATCCCATGATGGTGTGAAGTCCTGTGCATGAATCAGCTAGTGGCCTAAAATGAGATCAGTGATCTCTTTGGCAATAGTGTACTCCCCATGGACACAGTTAGTGGTATCATTTTATTTGCCAGTGACAAGCTGCTCAGGGTGGAAGAGCTGGCAGTAGGTGCCAGTGCCACCTTTGTCAATTGCTGAATATGTCTCATAAGCTAGAGCTTGGAGAGTGAAGGACAGTGTGTGAAGGAGGCTTCGGAGATAAGTGGAGTCAGATGTTGAAGGACTCTGTGAGGTACTTAATTTTTGTTTTTTACATTACAATAATAGGAAACCACCAAAAAATTTTAATAAGGAGGGGTGTGTGTGTGTGTGTGTTTTGATAACATTGTGCCTACTTAGCAAACACCTCTCTGGCTGAAGTTAAAAGCATGGATTAAGAGAAGGCCAGAGTGGGCACAGAAAAGTCAATTAGGAGGCTATTGTTAAAGTCCAGATGAGAGACAGTAGTGGTTTGGTCTAGGATGGCAGGGAAGCAGAGAAGGGGCAAATTGTGAGGTACTTAGGCGATCAAAGCAAAACATTGAGATGACTGATTTTATGGAGAGGCTGAGAGAAAGGATACTTTAATGAAGAATTCTGAAGTTTTAGCTTGAACAGTTGAGTGGATGGCAGATCTGCTTATTGACTTAAGGAACATCAGAAGACAGCCAGATTTAGATGGGTTAAGATGATGAATTTGGTAGAATATAGTCAATTCAGGGTTCCTTTCAGACATCATAATGGAGTGTGAAATTGTAGTTGGTTACATATGTCAGATGTTCAAGGAGTAGTCTGGACCAGACATGAAACAATTTGAGTCATCTATCCATAGATAGTTATTGATATCAAAGATGTGGTTGGAATGGTGAATCAGATCATCTCTCTCATTCTCTCTCAGGAATTTATTTTTTCCCACTAAAAATTATTCCTTATTATTTTTATTATTTCCATATTTTATCACTGGTAATATGTTATTAACTTGACATCTAGTAATTGTGCATACTTTGTGATATACATGTGATATACATGTATGCAATGCATAATGATGAGATCAGGGCATTGGCACATTTATCATCTCAGACAAATATCATTTTTTTGTGTTGGGAACATTAAAAATCTCCATTAGCTATTTTGAAATATTCAGATAATTATTGCTAATCACAGTTATCCTGTTGTGCTATAAAATATTAGAAGGTATTCCCTCTATCCAACTTCACTCCTTTAGCTTCCACATGTAATGGAGAACATGTGGCATCTGAGTTTCTCTGTCTTATTTGTTTTGCTTATTATAATATTCTTCATTTTCATCTGTGTTGCTGCAAATGATGAAAATTATTCTTTTTTATGGCTGAATGGTACTCCATTGTATATTTGTATCACATTTATCCATTCTTTCACTGATGGACATCTGCGTAGATTGTGTTATCTTGGCTGCTGTGAATAGTGCTGCAGAGAACATAGAAGTGCAGATGTCTCTTCAACAGACTGATTTCATATTCTTTGGATATATATACCAAGTAGTAGAATTGCTGAATTATATAGTAATCTTATTTCTTTCTACTTTTCTGAGAAACCTCCATACTGTTTTCCATAATGGCTGTACTAATTTATATTCCCACCAAGAGTATATGAGGGATCCTTTTTGTTCCTCATCCTCACCAACATTTATTATTTTGTCTTTTAGTAGTCATTCTAATTGGAGTGAGATGATATCTCATTCTAGTTTTGATCTGAATTTCCTTATAATTAGTAACATTAACTATTATTTCAAGCTGGGCACCATGGCACACACCTGTAGTCTCAGTGACTTGGGAGGCTGAGGCAAGAGGATTGTAAGTCTAAGGCCAGAGGAAGCCTATGCAACTTATCCTGTCTCAAATGAAAAAATTCAAAAAGGGACTGAGGAGGCAGCTTGGTGGTAGAACATTTTCATAGCATGCATAAGGCCCTGGGTTCAACCTGCCAGTGCTGAGAAAAAAGTATTGTTTCATATATGTGTTGGTCAGTATTATACCCTCTTTGAGAAATGTCTGTTCCTGCCACTCACTCAAGACATTTACTTCTTGAACTCTATGAATACTACATTTAGAAGATTTAGGATGAGGGATTAACATCACATTTCAAAGATGAAGATTAGCCAAATCTCTGCAGAAACAAGTTGGCAGCACTTAAGAGTCTGTCTGTACCAACTACATTCACATTGTAGAACTGAGGGGTAAGGAAAGCAGGTAAACCAGATGGCCAAGCCCTAACAAGGAAAGGATGTGTGAAACCTCCCCTCTGTTCAGATACTATCCTGTGGTGATGGAAGGAGTGTAGAAAACTTTGCAAGTGGGAAAAGAGAACAAAACTGCTCCAAACAAGGGTCTGAATTTTGAATTGACAATATATTTAAAGTGAATTTTTACATTGAAAGAGACTTTTTAAAATCTAAGATTGAATTACCCTAAATTGTCAATTTTAAGTATTTTTTCTTTTGGCTATATACCCAGTAGTTGGATTGCTGGATTATATGGTAGTCCCATTTCCAGTTTTCTGAGAAAGCTCCACACTGTTTTCTGCAATGGCTTTTTTCCATAATGGGAATGGGAGCCTCACAATGATGACATCATGATGGGGAAAATGGGGGACTTTGTTTTGTTGTTATTGCACATCTTGCTTGAACTGTATCATGTAAATCAATGATCTGCTACACCATACTTTAAAAACCTGATTTTTCTGATCCTTAGACTTTTGATTAATTTCACTGTGCCTTACAGAGTTCATAGAGCTAACCACTGGCAGAACTGGGGGAGGACCAAATTCAGATGACTATGTTTCCCCTCAAGAGCTATGACAAGATAAAACCTGTTTTTTTTTTTTAAGTATGGCCTTATTATATAGCCCGATTCTAGAACTCATGATCCTCCTGCTTTAACTTCCTTAATCTCCCTAGTGCTGAAATTACAGGTGTGTGCCACAACAGCCAGCTTGTGCCATTTAGCTATTTTATATCCATGTCATATATTAATAGGCATGTGATTGAGAGTGTTTGATCTGATATATAAATAGTTCCAACTTTTGTATATATATGACTAATTGTATATAAATCGCTACTATTTATTATTATTATAAATATTCACAATTATAATTATTAATAATAAATATTAATAAGAAATATTTATTATTTACTATTTATATAAATAGTTCTAACTTTTGTATATTTACTAGTAATTGTATATAAATAGGTACTACTTGTGCATGTATACAAATTAAATCTATATTTGCTAGGGTTTGGTGCAATTTTCCCCCTAAAGTTTCATGTGCCTGAAACTTTGTCCCAATATAATGATATTGAAAGGCAGTGGGACCTTTAACACGTGGTGTCTAATGGGAGATAATTGGGTTATGAAGGCACCATGCTTATAAGAGAGTTGGCATTCAGCTTTCCCAGTCAGTGTGCATCTGGAAATATCAACAGCAAAAACTTTAAGGTGGATCCTGAGATTGGTTCAGAGAATAAACAAGCCAACCCAGCCTTTGCCAACTATCTACCATCTTGTGAAAGTGGGCTAGGTATCTCAGAACTGGATTAGTTATTGCAAGAATGAATTGTTATAAAGCGATAAAGCGAACTCATGGCATGTGTTTGGCCTCTTCTGCATGTGCTACTCTAATCTCTCTTGGACTTGGTCTTACTATGTGGTACCATCTGCAATGTTGTAATTAACCAGAAGGCCCTTACCAGAGGCTGATAAGATTGAGTTGCCTGATCTTGGACTTTTAGTTTCCAAAACTATGGGTTAAATAATCTTTTTTTTCTTTATAAAAGTATCCAATCTCAGGTATTTTGTTATAGTAACACAAACTAGACTAGAATAATAATCTGTTTATTTATTTATTTATTTAGATGCTGGAGATTGAACCCCCAGAGCCTTATGGATGCTAGGCAAGTGCTTTATCACTGAACTACATCCCAGCCTATTATTCTTCTAATTTAATATTTAGTTCCTAGGAGACCAAATGTGGTAGCTAGGCTGTTTAGTCATTAATGGTTTCCAGCTGATAGCAGCAAAATCCAGAAGAGGGTGGTAATCATCTCAGGTGTATCCAGATACAATGATTATAGATACTTAAGATGCCAAACAGCTACCTATATAGCATAACTGTTCCAAGTCTCAAATCTTGTACAAAGGAACAGATAAGGTGTGAATAGATTCAGGAGCAATAACCTCACAAATATAAATCCATGAACTAATTGCAGCCATCATTCCTTAAGTTTGCATTCAGCTATCCCAGTCAGCGTGCATCTGGGATTATCCACAACACAAACTTTTTTTTTTATTGGAAAATTTTAATGTACACCTTAATGTGATTCATTCTGACATACTTTTCATTGTGACATTTCCATATATGCATTTTGATGAACATTATTCATACAGGTTACCCCTTACCCTCTCCTATGCTTCCCTCCTCCCCCCTCCCATTTAAGTCTTCTCTAACTTTTACTTGGTAATATTTTTCTATATGTCCTTGGATTCCAGTTCTGTTTAAGATAGAAACTTTTCCTGTAGTGGTCTTTGTTTTTATCTTGTTAGAACAATTACATGCATTTTCTAGACCATTTAAATTGACGCCATTCTTATCTTTTTTCCCCCCTTTTATTTTGATCCGACCTTTGAATAGGATCTTTCCTTCTTATAATATTGAATCAGCTCCCACATATGAGTGAGAACATGTGGTGTTTCTCTTTCTGAGCTTGTGTTCATTCACCTAAAATAATTCTCTCTAATTCCACCCATTTTGCTGCTAATGACCTTATTTCATTTTTCTTGATTGCTGAGTAGTATTCCATTGTGTATATATACCAAAATTTTTTTATCCATTCTTCTA